>RWJK01001702.1:60048-128173 GCA_004335835.1 Scenedesmus sp. ARA3
CACACACACACACACACACACACACACACACACACACACACACACACACACACACACACAATACAGCAGCTTTGCGTGGCTCACCTGAATGAGATGCATGTTGGCAACTGTTTGTTCACGCAGGGCTCCGGCATGGCTATCTACTTCCCACAAGATACTGCTAGCCTGTCCGCCAACTACAACAATCTTGTTCGCTTCGACAGCCCGGCACTGACAGACTGGAAAGCTTTTCTGGACATGCTGTACGTTAAGACATCAGCCTACAAGCAGGAATCACGTGAGTTGATAGTGCAATAGATCTGCTGCCTAGGTAGCAGGCCTGCGCGTCCGACATGTTTGAGATTGATGTTAGTGTTGAGGTGGACAACGGGCGCACACACAAGCACGAATTCAGCAATCACGTGTGTGTGCTGCAGCTGCCAAAAGTGATGACCATTGCTGCAGCAGCCACAACTTCTACAAGCTTGCTGCCTGTCCTTGCAGAGATCACGTTTGAGTTCATTGACAAGTTTTCCGTGAACTACCTGGCAGTCAGCAGCAACAACTGGATCACGCACGGCACGCTGAGCAACCTCATGGGCCTGACAGCCAACCTGCTGTACGGCTTCCGGACGCCATCAGGCAAACAGTTCATCACCGCGGGCAACACAGAGGCAGTCATCTCTGACAAGTGCGTGCATGTACACATTTGCTGTGCCTGAAGCCTGCATTGCACTGGCAGCTATGCGGCAACTGCAATGCATCTTCCATCGTTAGCACTACCCAGATCTGTGGCGCCGCTAGAGATCAGGTGCCTTCAACTCCTGCCTCTATATATATTCAACACGTCTTACGTGCTGCTGGTTGCAGGTCTGCTGTGGGCTCGTGGTCGGGGTACCTGTTTGGCCTTGTGCAGGACTTTGCTAAGGGGGACGATGCAGTGGATGGCCTGGCACTGGCATATGCTGACGAGCAGCGGGTGACCAACACCACCGGCCACGTGACACAGCTGATCCTGCAAGTAAAGGTGGGTCCAGTCGTCCTGCAAGCACATTGTGCGGATGACTGTGCGGGTGTCAAGCTGCAAATACAGCAGCTGATGAGCGTGAATGATAATGTACAACTGCACTGCGAAGCAATAATAGTCATATAGCACATGGTACATGCGACAAGGGCCTGCTGCTGCGTGCATGCTGCAGGTGTACTATGCCCCAAGCTGCTATGCTGCGACAGCAGACATGAAGAAAGGGACGGTGAAGTACGTGTATGACACGAAACAGCAGACATCCACCATGCAGCTGTTTGTCAGCTCATCAGGTAAAACAACAGCACCATAGCGGCCCCATGGGTTGCGAGAGCTGGCAGCAAGTAGAGCTGAAGCGCCCTGCACAAATGCTGCATGCGTCATGTCGCCAAATCAAGTGCAGCAATGCGTTGACTGGTGAAAGGCCGTTGAAGTGTACTACGCAGTTGGCGATCGTGGCAGACAACACTGTAATGCTCAACCGCGTGTTACCCCAAGCCAAGGCATCTTCATCCCCTGCACTGCCTCGCTGCACAGGTGGCTCCTGGGGTGAGGTGCCTCCACGCCAAGGCGGTGTGGTCATCCCCTACCTGGCCAGCTATAACCTAGTGGGAAACTCCACCAACCGCTTTGGTGTATCCTTCGGCTACTCTGACTGCCTGAAGTGGGGTTACGAGAACAGTATCCAGCTCGCAGCATTTGACGCCGTGCAGGCGGCTGACATCCTTGGCTTGGACCTGGCAAGAGTGAGTCAAGAGAGGTTTTGAAAGCCATGAATGGTGTAGTGTTGCTTTTGCTGCCGCTTCCTCTGCAATGATGAGCCTGGGTGTAACTTTACTTTGAAGCTGGTTCACCAGTGCTTGCTGGTTCCTGCATGCAGGACATGGAGACGCAGCTTCTGGTCAAGTCGATAGATGGTGATGCAGTCACCATCCCTGGGTACTTCAGGCCTGCACAGAGGACGCTGGCAGGCTGCCAGTGCTCGCAGAGCTGGATCTATGCGGGTACCAACGAGACAGTCTACGGCACATGCATCAACCCTGCTGGAGACCCCAAGGGAGCATGGTGCAACTATGAGCCAGACAGCTGCACAAACAAAACTGGTGAGCTGCTGCTGCCAACAGCATTGTCGATGGCTTCTTTGTTCAGGGGTGTGAAGCAATGCAGTTGATGTGCTTGGCTTCTGCAGCAGCACACCTGCATTACTTAATGTGTAGGAGCTGCATAAACCTCCGTGCTGACATCTGCATACGCTGTCACCTCACTCAATATGCCCCTGCAGCTGCCTCCTCTGCCACGCTGGACTACTGCCCGGCCACCAAGACGCTGTCCGGCTGCAAGTGCCACCCAAACTGGAGCCTAAACAACAAGACCTACTACGGCACCTGTGCAAATGATGGCGACAAACGCGGATCCTGGTGTGTCGTTGACAGGGCCACCTGCCCTGGAGCTCACAGGGCCCACCAGTACGGCGCAAATAACACAATAACAACTATGGTTGATGGCAGGGACGCCAACCTCACTGGTCTGGACTTTGACTACTGCCAGGTCACCACAGTCAACGGCTGCCACTGCAGGAATAGCTGGAGTTATGGTGGCGTCACATACAGCGGCACATGCAGGCAGGGCCTGCAAGCTGGCAAAGGCCTGCCAGGATACAGTGTTGACACGCCTTGGTGTTATGTGGATAGTGGCTGCACAGGGGCTGGCTACTTGGAAGGGCAGATGTTTGACATCTGCACGCAAGAGGGCTGCAGGTTGACAGAGTCAGGTGCTGCATGTGACCTGCGTGCAAGCTACAATGGGGTTGCAATGTACGACTGCTTGAGCTACAACCAGAGCAGCAACACCAACGCCAGCCAGCCTTGGTGCTTCACCAACGCCACAAGTGGCGACTGGGGCTACTGCGCACCCTGGAGCTGTAGCGCAGCGATGAAGCAGCACTGCCCGAGCGCTGACCCATCAGCTGGCGGGGCGAACCTGTCAGCCTGGTCTGATGCTGGCTGCTTGGAAAGCCTGTGCAATGCACGGCAGGCGCTTGCAAACATCAGCCAGTGCACGCAAGATGGTGTGGAGGGCCGTACGCTGCTGAACAGCACATACCGCTTCCTGGCCAGCAGCTCACAATTTGGATCTGTGCTGAAGAGCTCCACAGGATACGGTGCGTGGCTTAGCCCCTGGCAGCCGCAGTGCTGCATGCTGCTTGCCTGGGTTCTGCGCTGCAAAATATGGCATGATGTGTGTCAGTGCTAGTGCAACAGGGCTTGTCAGTGCGATTCTCAGCCGCTGATATGCTCGAAACACTGTGTCTGCCTGTGCCTGCAGGCAGCCTGGCGTCCTACTGCGATGCTACATTTGGCCAGCTGTGTGTGGATGAGCAGGAGGACCCCGCCTGCCCCGCGCTGTTCCGCTCTGACAACCGCTGGTTCATCAGCAGCCAGAAGCAGCTGCTGTGCGACACCACATGCCTCACCGTGCTGTGCCGCATGCAAGAGAAGGCCAAGGCAGAAGTCAAAGGTGAAGCCCGTGCAAAACTTCCCTGTGCATATTCGGCGTCTGCAACGTTGCAAGCAGTAAATAATACTGCACCCCATATGTTCCCATGTGCACCAGCATAGTGGTTGAAGGTGGGCCAAAGACTGCTGCTCCTACTGCTGATGCTGCAGGCACACCCCAGTGGCAGTCTGCTGTTGCAGCGTCGCGTGGCTTCCAGACCCAGGGTGGGGTGTGTGCTGATGCGCCGCTTGAGAACCTGGTGCGCTGGACGCTCATGGAAGAGATGGACAAGAGCTGCGGCTGGTCTGTGCCCAGCAACCTGGCATGCAACAGGCTGCTGTCACCGCCACAGCTCTGTGCTGCAGACACAGTGCTGACGGCACCCGCAGGCAACATCACAGACGGCGTGCAGGCAGGCGCATTCTACAGCTCGAGCAGCAGCTGCAGCTGGACGATCAACCTGCCTGACATGCCGTACATCACGCTCAACTTCTCCAAATTAGACACCGAGGCGATGTATGATGTGGTGACTGCTGAGGTGAGGCACAGCTGCTGCGAACATGCCTGAACGCAAGCTCTTGTTGCTTCCAAGCAAATGGGGCAGGCGTCCAGACACAGAACATGAACGCCATGCTAGCTGCATGTGCTTGATGCTGCTAGCAGGCGTGAATCCAGCCAAAACCCATTGTGCATCCTGTCGTTGCTGCTGCAGGACTTTGATGGTGTCATTGGCATGTTCTCTGGCAAGGAGCTGCCCCCCACCCTCACCACTGACACGGGACTCATCAAGCTGCGCTTCACCTCAGACGCGTCCCTCGAGGTGAGTGCATGCACCCGCTGCTCACCAGCACATAGCAACAGCTCCCACTGCCAGCCGCACCAGCTGGTTGCTCTTCCAGTGCTGCACAGTGCATAGTATGGCTATCTGATCCCTTGGTGGGTCCCATACGACAGTAGAGCTAATGAATATTACGCGTGGTCTGCTGCTGCAGGGGCGTGGCTTTGCAGCTTCGTACGTTGCCTCCGCTGCCCCACAAGTGAAGCTGCCAGTCTGCACCGGCACAGCCAAGCTGGTGCAGGCAGTGCTGCGCACGCGGCAGTATGGATCGGAGCTCAGCTGGCTGATCACCAGGAGTGTGGGCATACGCAGCCTTGATGCACCAAGCCAGCTGAACATTGCAATGGCAGGTGGGTAAATGGTGCTGTGGTGTGCGGAGTGCGGAGTGCGGAGTGCGGAGTGCGGCAGAGTGCGGAGTACCAGCACCGCTGTTGCAGGTGAACCAGCTGTTGCATTGCAGATGAAACAGCAGTACTAGCATCTTTGCGAAGCCAGCGCCACAAAGCTGGAAACACCTGACTGTATGCGCCTGCAGACGCGACCTACATAGCATGCATACAGCTGCATAACAGCACAAATGCGACTTGCGTCTTGCATACTCCAGCACGTTTGCTGCAAAGGCCCAATACCGTTTGTCAATTAAAATGCATATGTACCTGCAGGTGGCATGTTGCTGTCATCTGTCAAGAACAAGGTGCCAGCAGCAGTCAGCGCTGACGCAGACGCAGAGTACAAGGACTACCGCAGCTACTACAAGTACATGTGCCTGCCAGTGGGCAGGTACAATCTGAACCTGTATGACAGCTTTGGGGATGGCTGGGACGGCGGCCGCATCACCATCACACAGATGGTCAATGCAAGCGCAGGCTGCCAGCTGCTGAGCGAGACGCTGCTGCCGCCGAGCAACAGCAACGCAGTGGCCTTTGCAGTCACGGTGGGTTGTTTTCGAAGCAGCTTATGAAAATGATGCAGCAGCTGCAAGCCAGGTGCCTGGTTTGAACAACTCGATCTCTGCTGCTTTGTGCTTGAGTGCATGTACTCAGCAAATAAACTGCGTTGCTGGCTGCAGTGATGTTTGGCTAAACGCAGAACAACACACAGCACATGCATGTGTCTGATTGGCATTGAATGCCTGGGTGTATCGCTTGTGTCTGCAGGAGGATGCTGCCACAAGCAGTGCAGCTTGCTCATTGCTGACCAGCTCAGCCAGTGCACCATACTACATGGAGGCCGGCCTGGTGCTGCGTGGAGAGGACACCAACACCTTCAACTTGGCAAAGCAGCGCAAGATCAAGGAGGCACTAGCACTGCTGATGGATGTTGACGCCTCACAAGTCAGCATCCAGAGCATTGAGAATGCGACTGCGACTGCCATAGCATCTGCACAGTGGCCTAGCAGGAGTGAGTCTGGCGATACTCTTGGCAGCAGCAGCAGCTTCCCCGCAAGCAAAGGCAGCAGCAGCAACGCCAATGATGATGATGCGGCCACTGTCAGGCAAGTCAGGAGGGTGATGCTGCAGGCAGCAGCTGACAGCAGCAGCAGCAGCAGCAGTGCACCAGCTGATGCTGGCAGCATCCACCAGATGCTGCAGCAGGAGAAGCAGCAAGTGCAGCAGCAGCCAACAACAGCTGGAGACGGTCAGCAGGTTAGTGCTGGTGACAGCAAGCGCCAACTGCTGGCTAAGCTTGCTGTCCCAGTCCACAGCTTGTTAGGCAGTGGAGCTGTGGACAGCAACCGACAGCTGCTTGCTGCACTGGAGTTCCAGCAGGATCTGGCTGACCAAGCACCTGCCGAGGAGGTGCAGCCAACGTCAGGCATGCAGCAGCAAGAGCTTTGCGCGGCAGTGCATGCCAGTGACAGCAGCACTGGTCAAGGAGCGGCAGCTGACTGCCCTGTTCCTGGTACTGCTGCCAGCCGTCGGCTGCAGCAGCTGCTGGTGCTAGATCAGCAAGGGGACTGGCAGCAGCCAAGCGACACTGCTACTGCTGCAGCGCCAATCAGCACAGGCGTCATTACAGCAGCACTTGCAGCACAACCGCTGGAGCAAGCAATGCCAGGGGCTAACAACACTCAACCAGCAGGCAGCAGCAGCAGCCTAGCAGCCCTGCTACGCCCCATGAAGCCAAATGCTGGGCCTAAGCCACCAGTGTTTGCCAGGGGTGCAAGGAGGCCCAGCAAAGTCACGCTGACTGTTAGCTTTAGAGATGCATTTGTACCAAAGAAGCCTACCAGTGGTGGTGATGAGGGCGTGTTTTGGGCCAGCAGCTTTGATGGTGAAGGCGTGACAGCTGCTGCGGTGCCGAAGCCAGGGGCAGCTGATGGCAGCCAGCCAGCAGCATCAACAGCTGAGCCAGCAGCACAGCCAACAGCAGCAGAAGCTGACGGCGTGGAACAGCCTGATGAGAGCTCACTCACAGCATTTGACGCTTTGCGGCCAGCACGGTCACTGATTGAAGTCGAGGGCAATGCCCAAGGCAGCAGCAGCCCTGGTGCAGCAGCCCACAGCAGTGCCGCTGCAGAGTCAGGCCGGAGGAGGCGCAAGCAGGGTCAGCACAAGTGCCAGCAGCAGGGCCACAGTACTGAAGCTGTGCAGCAGCTGGAGCTGGCTGCAGCAGATGACCAGGCCCATCCTGGATATGCAGCTGCCGCCGCTGGCTTCATGCAGTCTGGGCAAGTGCAGTACCACAGGCGCCCACGCCCTCGGCCAGTGCGGCCGCAGCGGCTGGCCCTGGAGGTAACAGATGACAGGCAGACTGCTCGTGACAGCAGCAGCAGCAGCAGCAACATTGTGCCAGGTGCAGCAGCGACAGGCAGCAATGCAGATTCAAATGAGCAACAAGCGCGGGGAATGATGGGTCCTAAGACCCCAATACGACGAAAGCAGGAGCAGCAGCTGATCAGTCCAGTGTCGATGCATTTCATTCCAGAGCATCTGCAGAAGTCTGAACTTCAGACCGGCAGTGTTCCAGCAGTGGCAGCCACTGCATCATCTGCAGCAGGAAGCAAGGCTTCTTGCTTCGCACCAATGAAACATGATACAGGTGCAGCTGCCACCAGCAGCAGCAGCAGACAGCTGCTGCAGACCTCCAACTCAACCAGCAGCACAAAGGCTGTGGTGGTGGTTGCACGCGTGAGTGGCTACGAGTCTCAGGCAGCTGCCGCTCGGTCAGCAGCAACACTTCAAGCAGTAGTGGCCAATGGCACAATGCGCAGCACACTGGCAGCCCAGGGCTGGACCACCACTGACATCGGCCTGGCATTCACAAGCACTGGCGTGCTTAGCGGCCCATGGGGCAGCGACCGCGTCAGAACCATTATCATAGCTGCTGCAGCAGGAGGTGGCGCTGCGCTGCTCGCTATTGCGGGCGTGGTGCTGTTTGTGCGGCGCATGCACAGTCGCGCTGCAGCGCAGGTGCCTGGGGCCGGCCACAACGGCCACAGCTACTCAGCCACAGCCACAAGCTTCAGCCCCACCAGCCGGCCTTCAATGGCGTCGGGTTACACCACAAGCGCCAACGCAAGTTACGTCTCCAGCAGCTACCCCTCAGCCAGCTACCCATCAGCTTCATATGGCGCAGCGCCCTCATCGCCCGTGATGCCGTTCCACTCGCAGATGTACGTGCAGCAGCAGGGCAGGGCCAGGAGCAACAGCGCCTCGCCTGTGCTGGGGGGTGGCTTTGCTCCGCCGGGGCCTAGCATGCTGCAGAGTGCTGCTAACGCCAACCCCTTTGCTGCCGGCGGCTATGGAGCCGGCCAGCAGCAGCAGTACCCGGCAGCAGCAGGTGGCGCTGGCCCGAGGTCCCAGCCATGGGCTGACGGCATGCGGCGCGGTGCGTCATACTCGACTGTGCAGCAGCCACCGCAGCAGCAGCAGCAGCAGCAGGGTTACTACAAACACGCTGACCAGCCAGTGGCAGACCCAGTGTACCCATTTTCCAGGCCCCAGGCAGCATCATTCTCTAGTGGCCAGCAGGGCCCAGGCCGCTCTGGCTCGCCTGCACGCCTGCTGTGAGCTGGCGCTGATGTGAGCTTGTGAGGTGCATCAACAGGCTGTCTGCGGTGCTGCAGCTTGAGCATCATTCTTTCATTTCAATGTCTTGATGAGTGCATGGCTGGAGAAGTGAGTGGCTGCTAAGATACACCAGCCGAGCGCCAGGCCGGTTGCTTAGCTCTGGCGTGGCTGCAGGGAAGTTGTTGAGCAGTGCTTCATGTTGAACGCCAATGTGGCAGCGCCGCTAGCGTGATAGTGTGTTAGTCAATGCTTTGTTATGAGAGGTGCAGTTACACGTGGGTCTGGGTACTATCACTTTCTTGTATGACATGGTGAGGTGCTCGCGCACATGAGTCCAATACGCTGCATCACTATGTGCGGCACGTTGTTGGGCAGGAGGAGCTGCCCTGTGTCTTTACTAATGTATGGTCTTGGAAGTATTGTTTTATTAGCAGCATCAGGGCAGTGCGTGTGTGTTTGCGCCACTGTCTACTTATGAGCTATTGCATTGATGTCACGTCACTAGCTTGACCACTTGCCTGCTTCGTCCTAATTGTTGCTGTACCGCAACACTGAAATTCAATCTTGATACAAATTTGCAGTCTCTGGTTTAAGCTTGGGGCTGCCCTCTTACACGTCACCCCTTACGTTGCGGCAGCCCCATTTAACAGCATGCATGTTCACAGGCTGAACTGCACTTGCGTGCAGCCTGCTAGTGATTGTTTCTGGCGTGCTGAGGCACTCATGCATGGCTCAGCTTCACTCATCATGCACCCTCCGCTTCAACACCAGCAGCTGGTGCAATGCCTTGGATTGTCTTGGTTGTTACCTTCTGGCACGCGCTTGCGCTAGGTGCATAAGAACACGGCGTACCAACACAGGCGGTTGTCAACGCAACTGTTGCGTGTGTGAGCAACGTTGCACTTGTGCAGCCTGCCCACTTCAAGTCCCCTGTGGTAACTGCTCAAGAACTTGCAGAAGGATCCTTCTCTCACCACCAGCTGCTGCTTTCCAACACATTCACAAACTTTAACCCAACATATACACGCTGTGTGCCTGCAGTGCTTCAGCAGATACAACTAGGACTCAACCAGGTGGCTGTGCACCTGCAGCTTGCTTCAGATCAAGCAGTCACGCCGCCGCGCGTGTCGCTGTACAGCGCGGAGGGCGGGAACTCGTAGAACAGCTTCACGAAGCGCAGCTTGGCCTCCTCCGAGGCCAGGCCCTTCAGCGCTGCCCATGCGTCCCAGCGCGCCCTGCCCTCAAAGTCCAGGCCGCCCTTCTCAGCCCACATGGGCCGCTCTGTGGTGTTGTCGCCCTGGCTGGCTTGCTGCTGCAGCGCGTACAGCCTGGCGGAGAGTGAAGGTTGAGCGGGTGCGGGACACAGCGCGCGCACAGGGAGTTGTCAATGGCTGGTGATGAGCAACAGCGGTGTTGGTTACCAGGCACTGGCTTTGCGAAGCCACCAATTTAGCCCTAGCAGTGTGATTGCATCTAGCATTGCTGCAGAGGTTCGAGGCGACCCCTGTGCGCTCCACAGCTGACTTGGCAGCAGAGTCTGTTGCGCAGTCAGTTGAACATGGTGTTGCTGCCCCACCTGTAAAAGTCATCAGGCTTGACTGTGGCGCCTCCAGGCTTGCTGATCATGCGCCACTTGAGGCCCTCATACACATCTGCCAGTGTGTCAAACTCGACAGCATCATAGCTGGTCTTCATGTGCGGCGACTTCTCTGCAGGCACCCCAGCAGCTGCTGCTGCAGCGCCAGCTGACACGGTGCCTCCGCCAGCCTCGCGCGCTGCCAGCAGCTTGCGAAGTTTGGTGCGGGCAGCTGTGTTGGTAGTGCAGCATAGCATGTGTGCAGTTGAGGCAGCAGGTAGCGGGTGCTGGAAGGTATGTCACACTTGCACATGAGCTGACGTCTGCTGCAGCAATGTTTAGGCAAATCCTTTTCCAGCGAAATTAAAGCTTGCAGCAGCAGGTATGGCTGGCAACTCAGCGCAAGTGCCTGCCCCTGACACCATGAATGTCCACATGAAGCAGCAACAGCAGCACTGTCCCTGCCAGCATGATGAGACCAGCTGAGCCAGATGACTGCCAAGAACCCACCTCGCAGCTTTTGCCTGTCTTCTCCTGGTATCTCATCCAGAAACTTGGCCTTGCCAACTGCTGTGATCAGGGCATCGATATCCTCGCCTGCTGCCTGAAGAGCTGCCACGGCTCCGCCAATGTCTGATGCCATGTTGTTGCCTGATTGAATGTCTTTTGTCGATAATCTGTTTATTGGGTGTCCTTCACAGGGCGCAACCGCGCAAGCATGGCACGGAATGCATCGTGTGCAACCTTGGGCATCGGCAGCTCGAACTTATCGTGCGCCCATATGTCCCTCGGCTGTTCACGCTGCGACACAACTACAGACACCATAGGCAGTCAAGCCACCTGCAAAGCTTGATTGAAGTACAAGACAGTTGCAAGCATCAGTCCGACCCAGGCGAACTCGTGAGCAGCAGCAGTAGCAGTGCAGCAGCAGGCAGCAAAGGATGGACCCATACGCACTTGCAGCTGACGGGTCAGCCAGAGACCCAAGAGCGTTCCAGGAGGCACTTCGTCAAGATGCTGCAAAGATGGCCCAGCTAGAGAAGGTGAGCATCATCAGTGGCAGTGGTTGCCTGCTGTGAGGTGGGATGTACATGGGACAGGACGGCGCTGCTCAGCTTGAAAAGCCTGGTGTGGATGATAAACGCTTCAGCGCTGTTGCAGGAAAGGTTGAGTAAGAGAAATCTGCTTTGTTTTGGCTGTCGACCATGCTCAAACACCTTATCCTTGCACAACGACGTGTCACCTACTAGTATGTATTGCGCGCCAAAGCTGGCAACCACGCCTACGTGCATCTTTCCTCTCTTCAACCGCCCGACACTTTACGCAGCCCACAACAGCAGTCAGCGACTGTCACAGTATCACATTGGTAGTTTGCACTTTTTGCTGCTGCACTCGCCTGTGTCCCGCAGGACCCTGAGCTGTCGGCTGTGCTGCTGGGAGAGGATGTGACAGCCATGCAGAACATGCTCAAGTCAGCCTACCAGGTGAGACGCTGCAGCCACACTGTCACAGCGCGCTTTGTTTAAATGCTGCAACCGGTTAGGTGCTGCTGATACAACGCTCTGGAGTGTGTGCTACAGGCTAGAGCTGATCAGCACTTTCAACCAGCACCCGCCACATGCATCTTGACAAACATCCTCTGCGCCAATCAGATCAACCTAATCGCTACCTGAACCCTTGCTGCCCGGCTGTATGCTATTATGCATCGTCTGCCCTGCCCGCTCACAGGCGGAGCTGGCGCGTGCACAGAACACATCGCGCCGCCAGTCTGAGCGCAGCATGGATGCGCAGCGGGCCAGCGCCACTGTGCCGCGTGACACTGTGCAGCTGTACCAGCAGCTTGCTGCATCAGGGCTGCAGTATGGCCCAGCCTTCAGGCTGCTGAGGAATGTGCACGTGCCAGACACCAGCAGTGCTGGCACTGCTGCAGCCGGCAGCAGCAGCTGAGTAGTAGCTGTGTAGGCGTTTGGGGGTTGTTGATTGTGTGATTGACGTTGTGATGGCCACGTGGCGGCATCCTGTGACGGTGATTGGTATATTGACACGCGCTGGTGGACGTGGGAGCAGGCAGGGTGACTTCCATCCACCCTCATTTCCTCCTGGTGACCATACATGCGCAGGAAGGTGATGCGACAGAGGGTGTGATCAACTTGCCTGTAATAGTTGTGATGCGGCCCTGAGGCCACTTTACTAATGTATGTGTTGGGCACTGCTGGGTGCTCTTCTGCTTAGGCAGCAATCGCCAGCTGCGTCTCCTGCCCAGTTGGTACCTGCTGATGGTAATGTTGTTAGAATGCTACACAATGCTGGCGCTGAAGGCCTTTAGCACCACGTGTGTAGGTCTTGACTGTGTCATCACTGCAGCTCAATCAACGTCGTTTTATCAGTTATACCATAGAATCCATATGTAACTACCCTTTCTCACAGCAACCAGAGCAGCGTGAGGCATCCACAGGTCATGCAGGTGTGGTGCCATAATAGCCTGCCGGCCACTTGAAGCGCCCGCTGATGCAACAGGTTTTGCACATTGCGCACAATACGTTGCCAAGTTACCCACAGCAGTGTCAAACTCGAGCTCGGCACTGTCACATGCCAGAAACATCATTGACATCAACAGCATGGTGGTACATGCCCTCTCCCTTCAGACAAACAGCACAGGTACAAACAGTTGCCTTTGAGCAGCACAGCAAGGGGCAATGATCAAATCAACAAGAAACTGGACACTGACGCTGCTATCAGACAGCCGTGACTCCCTTGAGAAGGCTGCACGCCAGCTGAGCAATGGGCGCAATGCACGTGGCATGGTGCACTGGAGTTGTGGGTGCGCAGACACGCTCACAGGTTGCGCACGCGCAGCAGCCACCAACATAATAACAAAATCCTTCAGCTGCATACTACCGGTACAGGGCTGCATACGCAAGTCTTGCACCAAAGCCAGCAGCGCTGCCACTGCAGGTTTGCATGCAGCAGGTGCACTCGACCATTCACGCTTGCAGCACCGTGCTGCATCAGTGATGTGACATGGACAGTACAACCGATCCACAAAAGCATCTGAGTTTGCGCAACACCACAGGGAGAGATGAGGGGGAGGGATGCTGCATAAGTGGAGCAGCAGAAGATGGTGTGCAAGCAGGGCAGCGTGCTCAGCAATGGTTGTCATGCCATCAAATGTATCAACTGCAGAAGGAGTGCCTGCGCATGCAGTTGATGCTCCGTTCACCGCCACCCAAAATCAACACAACCCCTCATGATACACCTCATAACACAGTACGCAATCCTGCCATGCCTATCTCCCGAGCAAACGCTGTCCATCACTACGTCCTGCGCACTACCAAGTGCTGCCAAGCGCTCGTATTGTACACGTGCTGCATGCACATCAAATTTGCGAGCTGCGATCAGTGGCATTGTTGGCCGCCAGACCACATGCGCATATGCAGGGGCACCCATGCACCTGTCAAACCAGACACAATCACAGCTAAAACAGAAGCTCCCCTCACAGCGCAAGTGCAGATGATCCATGCACCCAAGCACCTGCCGAACCAGCCGCACTCACAGCCCGCACGAAACTCCCCTTGTAGCGCGATTGCTGCTTTTGATCTGATGAAAACAGCCGGCTACGCTCAATGATGGCCACCGCACAATGAAACCATGCAACCGTGCGATAAGCTTTGCAGCTCTGCGCTCTCCTCTGTGCAGCATCTTCCCTCAGTACATCCGCTGCTCAACCGCAAACGCGCCCTGCTCAGCTGGGAACAGCGCTGCAGCAGCAGCAGCATCTTTCACCAGCATCTCGCTGCTAACCATGCAGCCGCTGTGCTCAGCGCTGCTGCTGCTGCCTGCCACATACAGCAGCATGTCTGGGCTGGATGCCTCACTGCATGCTTCTGTGCTGAAGGGTGATGAGCAGCGCAGCTGGCGCCCTCTAAGGCCAACTGCAGCCGCCGGCTGCTGCCACATCTCAGTGTCTTGCTGCTGCTGCTGCTGCTGCTGCTGCTGGGCAGTCACGGCTTGAAACTGCTGTGCAGAAGCAATCATGTACTTCTGCCGGAGAGGCATGTCATCGTCATCAGCATGCTGCGCAGCTGCTGCCGCTGCTGAGGTGTCAGCAGCATTCACAGTGCGGCTGTACCTGCTGCCGCTGCTGCTGCTGTGGCGGTCGGCAGCACTGCCGCTGGCATGCAGCGCAGCTGTGGGGCGTGGCAGCAGCGGCAGGGGAGCTTCGCTGGAGTCGTGGCAGGGGCCGTCGATGTTGGTGCTGCTGCCGCGCGCGTAGGCCTGCTGGTCGAGCAGCACGGCGTAGCTGGAGCCTCCAGAGATGTAGCTGGACACAGCCTGCAAGCACAACCGACAGGGGGATGCGTCAAATGAGGTAACTACTGGCGGCCTTGCAGCGCGTGCTATGTGGTGCTACCTGGCTAATTGATGCGCTGTATCTTGGGGCTGACTTCGAGAACCAGCTGGGTACAGCAGCAAGCAGCCTGCAAGCCGAGCAGCGCTTCAATCCTCACATCAGCGCATACAACCTGAGAGTTGACAACACCCCACATTGAGCCTGCCTGCTGAATGTTACCGTTGTAAACAGTCACATGTCCGCACCTCACAGCTGGCACTCTGCCACAGCCACAAGCCTCCGCAGCAGCCGTTGATGTCAGCATGCTTCAAGCTGGCGGTGCCCTCATCACACACATCCACACCCGGGCCCTGGCAGCCACTGACACTGCTGTGGCTCAGATGCAGCCCAGCCTGCTGCAGCACCACAATGCCGTCCTGGCCACAATCAGTGATGCTGCAGCCCTCGAGGAAGGCCTGGCTGCTGCCACACACCACCAGGCCATGGCTGCCACCTGTGATGCTGCAGCTCCAGAGCGTGGTGCTGCTGGTGGCGTATTGCTTGATGCCACAGCGGCGGGCCTGGGGTGATGATGGGGCAAGAGCAGGCAGGCAGCGGAGACAGGACTGTTGTTTTGGAGTGCGCGCATTGCATGGCACTGCCAGTAGCTGTGAAATCATGCTGCTGTCGGCACACATGGCAGCTTCAACGTCCATTTGACGCAGTGCTTTAAACATGATATGACACACATTTGCCGCTGCCGCTAAGGGATTCCTTACACAGCCATATTGTGCCATCATTCTCACCTGAATGGTGCACTGCTGCAGCAGGGGTTGTGCACAGCCGCCGATAGACAGGCAGTCGTCGCCGCTGCATGTGATGTGCAGCTTCTGCAGGATGGGCTTGATGCAGCAGCTGCTGCTGCTGATGGAGATAGACTCGCAGAAGCCGACCATGTCGATGGCCAGGTTGCGCAGGATGCAGCAGCTGCAGCAGCAATGCCAGCACGAGCAGCAGTGTGTGTGAGTGTCAGAAAGCAGGGCATGCCGTTTGCACAGGGGGTACACACAATGTAGCCAAATGGATTGTATCAAGGCCTTGTTTGTGCCACAGCTTTGGGCGCTACTGACATGCCTTGCCTCGCCAGGCTGTCAAAAGTTTGGCTTTATGTACTGAAGCTCACAGTGTGATTTGCTTAAAGCGTGATTGGAACAGCTCACCGTGTGATGTTGAATGCGGGGTGGTTGGCCCTGTGGTCCAGCATCACCTCCTGAGGGGACCCCCCCAGGCCCTCCAGCAGCACACGCTTGTGTAGTGCCAGGCACGCCTGGCAGCAGCAGCAGCAGCACGCAGCACGCAGCACGCAGCAACAGGCCAGTGCAAGCGCAGATGGTCAGGCGTCCTGAAGCAGCACGAGTTGATGGCAGCATGGTGAATTGCTTTGCAATTTACAATGCGCAGAACGAGTCAGGCATCAGTGAGCAAGCTGCAGGTGCTAGGTAGGTGTGTATGCCACACCTGGGAGGTGACGTGTGTGCCTGGCAGCAGCTGAATTATGTCGCCATCAGCTGCTGCTGCCAGGGCGTCTGCTATACTGGCGTAGGTGCCTGGGGTTTGCTGTTGCTGCTGCTGCTGCTGGCCCATCCAGGCGGTTGCAGGGTCTGCCGGCTGCACCTGCAATGCACGCAGCATATTCAGCAGAGCAGCAGCATTGCTGGGTGAGACCATTACTACAGTGTAAGAAGTCAAGTCAAATCAACTTGTAGAAACTGTTAAAGCAGTACATGTTGCACTGCTGGCAGAGCAACCTGCCTCTGCAGCTGTCGACCGTGGCACAGTTTGATCCTACCTAGGCATGCACAACTGGCGCTCAAGCAACAGCACTTTCCAAGCAATGCACGTCTCAATTGGACAAGATGATGCCTAGTGGACTTGTCGTGAAAAAACAGCACGGACAACGGACAGTGCTGTGTGTGTTCACCTGCAGCACGCGGCCGTCAAAGCCGATAACTTTGCCAGTGGCAGCGCTGTGCATGCAGATCTCATCGACCAATGCCTGATGGTCCGCACCCCTGCAGCAGAACGCAGCACGCAGCCAGCACACTGGTTAAGGCTGCAGAAAACACGGCTGGATGCACCAGCAGCACTGTGCATAGTTAAGAAGGCACGCTGCTGCTGCTGCTGCTGCTGCTGCTGCTGCTGCTGCTGCTGCTGCTGCTGCTGCTGCTGCTGCTGCTGCTGCTGCTGCTGCTGCTGCTGGTACTGGCACACAGTGCGGCAGCGGCAAGTGCCTGGCATCCTGCACATTGCAACTTTGACAAAAGAGTGCGTGTAACATTCTTTATTACTCAAATGACTTGTGACACAGCCTAGCACACAGCTTGCAGTCCCAAGGTCCCAACCTACCTGTCAGCAGGTGCCACCTGCCTGCAGGCTGCCAAGGCCTGAAGGTAGGCCCTCTTCTCATACAGCTTCTTGGCCCTGCATCGCACATAAAGCCAACACAATTAACCTAAAACACAAGAATGACCAGCTATGCACGCAGCGAAGTCCACAGCGCGTGTGACTCACTGCTTCAGTGCCATCTCTGACTGCTTTACAGCCTGACAGGACCTGCTCTCCTGCACAGTGCTTATGGTATATTCTTGACTGTCGAAAGAGCATGAATTGGACGTCCTCTGTATTGTTTGCGGCTCATCCGGTGCCGCAGTTCGTTTTGATTGAAGCCAACGAGGTAGCATCTGTGTAATTTGCCGCGCCATATTGTTGTGTCGAACTAGCCCCTGCTTATATCAAGTTCCGTCCGCGTAACAAGTTGCTGCTATCCGCCTGCCTTTACACACCCAGTTTGTCTACGTGTGTTTGTATACTGCAGCCAGGTGAAGCTGCCACACCCGATCGTGCCAGCTCACAGGACAGCATGACATTGATAAATAATGATTGTGGTTTGTGCTGTTAACTTCCATTACTCCATGATGCATAGACATAGTGGCGTGTGGTCCGGGCCGGAACCGGTCAGACGGGTCACCGCAGGTACCAGTTGACGCTCTTGCAAGGTAACTGTTGAATGCCAGATAACAAGCCACGAGTAATCAAAGATTCAAGAACCAAGGCTTTAAGCATCGTGTAGTTCCATGCAGTTGACCGGCGTGCACCTGCCTAGGTGTGCACCTTCGGCTGCTTGACTGCATGCAAAATCCAGCTGTTGCAGCTCCTGTGCTAGTGTTATCCATGCATCCATTCGTTACTGTGCCACATGTCAAAAAGTGCGCCCAACACAGGTATAATGCAGCTGCCACTGGCAAAACTTCTGCCATACCTCCTGCTGAGGCCTCATAGCAGCTGCGACTGCAGGGTTCCTGCAAGAACAACACTGTCCAAGCACACACACATGCTTTAAAACGACACTACTACCTGCTGCTCGTTCAGAAAGGGGTAGTCTGTGTATCCCTCCAGCCCTGGTGTGTAGAAGGTGTCCCTGCGGCGCAGAGTGCAAGGAAACTGTTTGGCTGCCGCAGCAGTGATTGCTGCTTGTGCAACCACCAGTACTGCCGCGCATAGGCATGCACACAGAGCTGCTGCTGCACATGTGATAAAGTACATGACTGAACTATCCAACAAGCATCAACAAAATACAGATGCGGCCAGATACAGGGCAGCTGGCTGTGGGAAATGTTCACAGATTGTTCAAGCCACACTTGTGCTTTGGAGTGTTCTTGAGGCCCACACAGGTGGGCATACCTCGTTCCTCACAATGGCAGCAACTCACAAAGGCAAGTTCTGCTTACAGTTGATTCCAGGTTGGACTCTGCTGCCCTCACGAACCTGTTGTATGGGTTCAGCGGCGCGTCCAGTGCCAGCCGCTGTGGCAGGTCTGGGTTGGCTACAAAGAACCTGCCAAACACCACACCATCTGCAGCAGCAGCAGCAGCAGCAGCAGTAGTTTCGGCACAGACAGCAGGTCAGAGGCAGACTTCACGAGTTGTGTATGTGAGTGCAGCGCATGCCTCTGACGTTGCCAGAGCATTGAGTGCGCTATGATAGGGCTATGCTGCTTTCAACCATTATGTCAGTTGTGTGTACGGCACCGCAACTGCCACTATGGAGTCACAGACGCCCGAAGCAATACTGCTACTAAGCAATGCTACCTAGTAGGCAACAAAAGACTCGTCATAAGGGTGCAGTTGCCTGCCGTGCATGAAGCTGTCCTTGCCCTGACCTAGCAGCAGCACCAGCCGCATGCCTGCCCTGCCGCAGCTCCCCACGCACCTGCTTGGCCGCTGCTGACTGCTGCAATGGCACTGGCCCTGCTGTGGCCCCCTGCCACCAGGAAGGGGCTGCCACAGGCCTGCCTGAAAGGTGCCAGGCTGTGACCCAGCTCACCCTCCAGCTCAACGTTGCCACCCGCCACACGCGGCTCGACCTGTTTGTTGGACAGCGATAACAACAGTTGCAGGCACCACCCGTGTATGGTGCGCACGCAATGCCACCATCACCAGCATGGTGTGTTGCTGGAGCAGTTGGCGCGGCTGCCAGGAGAGGCACCTGGTGGCTGCACAGCGCTTCACTGACCAATCTCTGAACTTTGCTATGCTTTACCAAACATAATCAACCCGCACGACAACGTACACATTATTTGTGCCAGACAGCCCCACCATGTGCACGTACGCCAGGTCAGGCAGCCGCTGCCTCAGCTCCTGCATGAGCCACACATTCTTGTCCACAGCCGCATCAATGCCGTCCGTGGCATCCATCCACACGTTGTAGGGGCACAGCCGCACGCCAACATGCTCCTCGCCCACTGCTGCTGCCACTGCCTCCAGCACCTGCAGCATCAGCCTGGTGCAGCACCAACAGCAACAACAATCTTTCACAGGTTACTTAGTGAGGGCGATACTGTGTATACTGCAATGCGGCCGGCAATGACGGGATGGCAGCTGCGGGCGGCTTTGCCGTCGCAGCGCAACAGAGCAGAATGCTTAGAGGGCCAAACACCCTTGCTCATACTATGATTGTTGCAGGGTGCGCACCTGGCCTTGTTTGCAGTGCTGCCTCCGTAAGCATCCGTGCGGAGGTTGGTGTTGTCCTTCCAGAATTGGTCAATGATGTAGCCGTTTGCAGCATGCACCTGCATGCCAACGTGCCACCACGATAACAGCAATTGAGCTTTGGCGACAGAGCAGCCACCGTCCATGCCAACGCAACCCACGCGCGGCACTGCACCGTTCAGCTGCGCATCCATCGGAGCGCCTGAAGACTTAGCACAAGAAGTCTTTGGGCCCAGCATTGCTTGACATGTGCTGCGCTGTGACATGCGCAGTTCAAATTGTCCTCATGCATCCCTTCAACCAAAAAGCCAGCATCCTGTGGGGCGCGCGGCGGCTGCCCGGCACGCACCCAGCGCAGCCCCCATGCTGCCTCTCGCACCACGCATCCACAGCCGCTGCCGCTGCCGGCCTCACCTCCACTCCGTGGAAGCCTGCAGCAATTGCGTTGCGGGCTGCATCAACAAACTGCTGCACCAGCCCAGGGATCTCATCCAGCTGAAGCGCCCTGGGAGTGGGGAAGGGGCAGGCCTCACTCCGAGGTGTGAACACCACTGAGCCGTCACCCACAGGCACAGCAGACGCTGAGACAGGCGCAGCACCGCCCAGCTGGTAGTCTGCAGAGGAGCCACGCAAGAAAGCAGGGTGCAGTAAGCGCAGAACACAGCAGGATGGGGTTGATACAGTTACCATCGCTGAGTATTGGCAGCAGCTGCAGACACAGCTGACCGCCTCTGTACTGCTTAGCACCACTTGAAAGCGCTCCCATGCATGTGCAGCATTCTACTGACATACACATGCCATATGTGATGAACTGTTCAGTCAGGCAGCGCTCATGTGTGCCGAAATACTCCGTGAACTTCCGCTGCACACCCACCTGGGTGTGAGGCGCGCCCCACATGCCACAGCTGGCAGAAAAACACGCCGCCCCTGTCCCTTACTGCCTGCGTGACTGGCTGCCACGCTGCCACCTGCTCAGCTGTCCATATGCCTGGCGTGTTGGGGTACCTGCGGCACACGCCACACACATTGGTATTGGTGAGGCAGAGCAACAGCATTCGCATGGCTGGGCTGCACCAAAACACTGCGCAAGACTGTTGGCATGCTTCACTCCATGTAGCATGCTAGCGCTGTTATACAAATGCTCCCACTGCTGCCGCCGCCGCCACTGCTGCTGCTGCTGCTGCTGCTGCTGCTGCTGCTGCTGCTGCTGCTGCTGCTGCTGCTGCTGCTGCTGCTGCTGCTGCTGCTGCTGCTGCTGTGCGTGCGCTCACCCGCGCGCCTGCTCGCTGATGACTGTGCCCTCGCTGATGATGAGGCCACCCAGTGAGGCCCGCTGCGCATAGTAGGTGGCCATGTCAGGAACAGGCAAGTTGTTGGGGGCCCTGCAGAACAGTACGGCAGTTGCTGGTGTTGTTTGTGTTGGCTTGCACCTGGCAGGCCAGAGTCACGCTGACGGTCATATGTGGGCCACTGGCATGGCATGCACAGCGCAGCAGTGTAAGGCAAACACAGCTCAAGATGAAACCGTAGCCGTCTTGATGCCGGTTTTATCAACGTCCTTTGATACTGCGCTTAGCTGTACCGCCTGATTTAGCCACTTCAGCAGCAAAGCGCCAGATGCGCATCCGCAGGGCACAGCAGCTGGCTCACCTGCACCTAGTGAGGGGCGCCATGATGACGCGGTGCTGCAGCTCGTACTTGCCGATCTTAAAAGAGGTGAACAGTGGCGCTGCATCCTCCTTGACTGTTAAACCGGGGTTCGCTGCCACCCTGTACTCGCAGTACCCGTGACGAGCAGCACTGAGTGGGAACTTTGCAGCCTGAACATCTGACGCTCAGCAAGCTGGAGTTAGAATACCTTGAAGCTATTTCAGATCTTGAAACCAGTATCTGTCGTGCAGAGCTGGCTGGTTTGACGGAACCCATCTGGGGTCCCGCAGCCTGCAGCTGCTTCATAATTTATTGACCGATTTTACTTGAGTTACACGGATTTGAGCACTGATGCAACCTGAACTGGCCGCGCTTCTCACATCTTGATGATCTACTTGAACCCAAACCACCAGTATCACTGCCATGTGGCTGCACGTGGACCCTTCAAGCACGCTGTGCAAGGCTGCTCTCGGTCTAGTATACTCAGCATAATTACCCAGAAAGCAACAGTGCAGCACCAAGCCCGTCTTGCCAAGCAGTGCGGCACGTATGGTTCATCTGCAAGAAGAGCTGCTTCTGTCGCCACCACCAAGTTGAGCTGAAACCCTACTAGACCCTACTAGACCTTGGTCCCCCCCCCNCCCGGGTGACTAGACTGAGTTCTACCTGACTGCCAACTGCCACAAGCACTGCAGATCTACCACATCATAGCACCCAACACCAACTGAAACCATCAATGTAATGCGGCAGCTCAGCTGCTCAGCTGTGTCAGCAGCGCCACACCCCGCATGGTCCAATGCTGCGCCGCCTGCCGGCTCGGCAGCCGCACAAACATAACAAAGTTTGTGCTGTGCCCTGTCGTCGCCAGCACCCCCCGCCTGTCCGCTGTGCGGTACATCGGGCAGTTGTAGTGCTGGTACGTGGCGTACTGCTCCACGTGCTTGGGCCTGAACCACATGACTGGCGCCGGCACAAACAGCACCTTAGGGTCTGACTCGCACAGCTGCCGCGCTGCTGCATCCCAGCCTGCACCCTCCAGGTACAGGCCGTCAATGTAAAGGCCCTCTGTTGGCGGCGAGTGGCTGTACATGGTGGGGTCGCTGCCCAGCATCTCAAAGTCGTAGCCCACCATGTCAATGGGGATGGAGTGCTTGCGCACGTAGTTCTGCGGGAGGAAGCGGCAGCAGCAGCAGCAGCACAGTCAGAGGCGGAGGATGCCTGCAAGGGGCAACCCCCCAGCTGCCTTGCAACCTGCCATGCACAATCCTGTGCGGCAAGCGACCGCGAGCATGCCATATGCACTGCATACATGCCAACTTGCCCCATGACTATGCGCTGGTACACAGCACCAGCGCAGCCCACCTGCAAGCCTGCCGTGAGGAAGCTCTGCACGAAGAAGAAGCCAGGCAACCAGAACACCGCCGGCGGCTGCCCTGCTGCCGCCCAACCCGCCAGCATGTCCAGCCGCCTGTACAGGTCAGCCAGGTAGCTGCCCAGCGGCCGCAGCGAGGGGTAGCTCACAGCCTTCCACAGCTCAGGCACCTGAGGCACAGCATGCAGCACACTTGTTGAAACATAGCTCTTGCAATAACAAGTCAACGCCTAGTAGCATGGTTGGATCGCTGCACAGCATTGCAAAGGGCAATACATGCAGCAGGTAAAAGTGCTTTCACACTGTAGTGTTGGGCAACACCCGACGCCTGCGCAGCAGCCTGTGTTTCACCACAGGCCGTGTGCCCCTGCACTCGCAGCGCGCGCAAGGAACCACCACCTCGACACACCAACCCCCAACTCAACAGCACTTCAGTACCACAAGCAACACACGCCGCCACCCACCTGATTGAGGCTGATGCTCTTGTACGCCGCCTCCAGCTCGCTGCTCATCACCAGCAGGCCCTTCAGCGCAGCAGCAATGTTGCGCAGGCTCTCCCGGATCACGCCGCACAGCTTGTTGTAGCGCGCCATCTCCTGCACCAGCACCGTGTTGAGGCTCTGCCCGTAGCTCACAGGGAACTTCACACCCACAGCCTCTAGGTTGAATGGCGCAGGCAGCTTCTCAAGGCACTCCTGGACGAGCCCAGCCACGCGCGCCTCGACAGCAGCAGCCTCTGCAGCAGCGCCGCCTGACGCGCCGCCGCCGCCAGACATTGCCAGCAAGCTGCTAAGCATGAGCTGCGTGTCATTGATGTCTTTGGTGATGGCGGCATTGGCGTGCAGGCCGAACGCCTCTGGCGCCTGCTGGATGGGCAGTGCATCGATGTGTGCCAGGTAGCTTTCGCGGGGGCCATCCTCAGGAGAATGGTAGATGCCCGAAGCAGAGAAGCTGTAGCGGCTGCCCAGGTCAGCGAGGTCCTGGCAGTAGCAGGTTGACAGGATGGTCGACAGCAGCAGGCGGTCCTTGTCATCTGTTACGCGCCCGCCGTAGTTGCATTCACCTGCTGTGTACCGCAGCGCATCAAACGGCACTATGCTGCTGCTGCTGCTTGCGGCAACCGGCGCCGGCGCTGCTGCCGTGCTGCTGAGGCGGCGGTCGCCTGCTGCTGCTGTCAGCGCTGCTTGCGGTGCTGCTTCATCAAGGAACACCTTGAGCTGCATGGCGCTGATGCGAAGGTCTCCATCATCGAAGCCTGCAAGTCAATGAAGCAGCAGGGGCAGGGAACATAGTAAGCAACAGAGCAGCGACCTTCAGCAGCAACGTGCAGATTGCAGTGCTGACAGTGGCAGACGCTTAGTCGCCAACCTTGTACAGTCAATCATCTCCTGCAGCCATATCAAAACACAGCACACCAATTGCCGATGCAAGGCTCACCGTATGGTATGTTCCAGCCCAGCGGCCCATACTTGCGCCGCTCCTGCACCAGCGCGTGGAAGAACACCAGCCCAAACAGCAGCCGCTTGAAGGGCTGCGGCTGCTGGCAGCCCTCAAAGAAGGCGACGCTGGACAGCGGCTCAATGCCCAGGCTGCGCCGCATGTTGGCGCGCAGGCCTGCGGGCGGCTCGTTGGTGATCTTCACGCCACCCTGCAGGATGTCCACGGGGAACTTGGGGCTGGGGAAGGACGTCATCCACAGCCTGCAGGGGGCAGCATACAGGCACACAGTTGAAAATTCCGTTATAATGTGGTATAGACAAATTTGAATCAGTAGAACACATGCGTCTTGCTGTTTGATTGCTGGACCCTGCCGGCTGTTGGCTCCTGAACATACAGCACAGTGTGCAGTGTAAAGCGCGCCATGCACCTGAAGTCAGGGTGGATTGTTCCCGGGTTCATCTCCTCGCAGATCCTGTTGAGTGCAGGCATCCAGCTGGGCGCCAGGTGGCAGTTCTGCAGCACCACCCAGGAGCCCACCGCCTGCGCCTCGGCGATGAGTGCAGCGGCCTTCTTGCCCTGGCCCTGGCCCAGGGAGATGGCAGACACCCGGTTGGACATGCCCTTCTCCGCTGCAGGCAGCAAGGGGCGACGGCAGTGTGCACAATGGCAGCAGCAGCGGCAGCACGGGCAAATGACGGGCCTGAGAATGGTTGAGATGTACATGTGCAAGACCTATGACACCATATATCCGCACAGCACTCCCCTGATAACAGATCATGCACTGGTACAAGCAGCTGCTGGCAAGCCTCAAAGGCTCTGCTGCCTACAGCCAGCGCAAGTCCAAGAAGCACTGCGCACCTGCAAACTGCAGCAGAGCTGCTGTAGGATCGCTGCCGGGTGACAGCACAAAGATGAGAGGCGTGGTGGCGCTGCTGTCTGCGTAGCAGGCTGCGAGGTCTGCAGCAGATGACTCCACAAACTGGGCACCCAGTGTGGCACTCACAAAGTCTGACACTGCTGGCACCACCTTGTCAGGCCGCAGACACCTGCAAAGTGTGTAGCATAAGCGCGTGAGCTTCTGCCATTTACAGCTCACATCTCAGCATCACAAACACAGTGATACATGCGTACACAACATGCATACCACACATCAGTCACTTGCAAACCACTGCAGCAACCATTCAGCTACAGCTGCCCCTCACCTGACCACCAGCAGCTTCCTGAAGTCCCCAAGCGTGTTGTATATGCCAGGCAGCCTGTCCCTGTGTGGCTCAGCAGCATCATACACCGCCTGCCATGCTGGCGGGTCTGCCACCACAGCCTCCGCAAGCCCAGCAAACGCCGGCAGCGCAGACAGCCGCAGCAGCTGCTGCCACGAGCTGTCTGGCAGCCACGCTGCGGCGGGGTTTGGCCGAGGCTTGAACGAGCCTGAAGGCAAGAACGCACGCAGCACACGCAACAACAGCTGTTAGGCCAGGTCTGCACATTACTGGGCCAGCAGCAGCACCACAAGAAGCATAAGCCGAGGTGCCACATGCAGCACATGGGGGCAGAAAGTAGTGTACATGTACTGCAGCTGTGCTGCATGCTCACCCAGGCCTCCTGTGAGCAGGAACAGCCACTCCTCCCCATCCAGCTGCCTGCGTGAGCCCAGGATGCGCCCAGCCAGCAGGAAGGCAAACAGCAGCTTGTCCTTCTCAAACAGCGACCTGCAGGAAACAACACAGATGGGCGCGGCCATGACTCAGTGATTACTCAGTGATTACTTGCTTGGTGCATCAGAAGCCGGCACGCATGCTATGCCCCAAAACATGCCAACCACTGGGCAGGCAGTATGTTTGGGTGTGCCATGCCCCAACCTACACCCGGGCCTGTGCAGCCAGTTCTGTTTCTTCTGCTCACCTGCAGACGTTTCTGTACATGCTGGCCGTGAAGTGGCTGTGTATTGCCTCCAGCCGCTCCGGCACAGCGCCTGCCTTGGCCGCCTGGGCCAGGCTGTTGAGCACCAGCTTGGTGAACCAGGGCAGGCTGTACTGGTACATGGGGTCGATGGCTGCCAGGTCTGCATGCCAGGCAACAGGCATGCGGCACACACAGCTTGTCACAGGATGCTGACTGTGTGAAGGCTTGACATCTTCGCGCTGATGAAAGACAGCGCACAGGCTCTACTGCACAGGAGGCCTGCCAAGCTGTTGCTGATTCAGGTTGCGTCAAGGCGCCAACGAGCTTCGGCGACTGCGTTGCACCCCATGGTATACCACGCACCTGATATACAGAAAAACAGTGTTGACAAATACTCCCCGCAAGGTGCATACGCCACGCGCGCCTCATCAATCGCTGCCTCCGTGACCTCCCCTTGCCTCTGCTTCGCAGCAATGTCATTCCCCAGGCGCTTTGCCTCGGTGATGACGGCGATTGCAGACTCATCCTCCAGGATGTTGCCTGTGCTGGTTGATAGCACCTCCAGGATCTTGTCCTCTATCTCCTTCAGCTGCCGCTTGTTCTCTGCAGCAACAAAAGTACCACATCAGGCACATCAGACATCTTTTGTCAGCAACTGTACGTGCAGCGGCAGCCATGCACTGTATGCACACAGTCCCAGTGGTGATGGCCACCAGGCAGCTGCTGAGCTCCATTGGTCTGACATACCCAACCCCATGCTGGGAAATTCATGCCTGCAAGCTGACAAGCATGAGGTAAGTACACACAGTGCCCACCTGCCCCTGCCAGCACCAGTGCTGCCTTCTGCTCCTCCAGGTCTGGCCGCTCCGCAGCCACCACCACGCCCAGCAGCTGGTCGGCCAGGCCCGCGGGCGTGATCATGAAGTTGAGCAGGTTGACCTTGACAGACACCTCGGGCAGGTAGTGAGGGTTGCGCAGCCGGGTGGTGATATACAGCCTGCAGGGGCGGGGCGCACAGCACGTGAGGCCGGTTGATGCAGATCTAGACAGTATGAACAGCAGCCGGGGAACGGCTGGCTACACTGCATAGCAGCAAGCCCGATGCGTGCACGGAAGCTTCTTGTCATGGCTGGGGTTGCTGATGTCAGCATACACCCACTGAGCACATTTTCAAATGGCTTACTCGTTGAAAGGAAAGCACATGGCGCACCCCAGCCATGTCCCGACCCTAGCCTGCACCACCCTCACCTGAAGTCTGGCGAGTACTCCACGACAGTGTCGCCCAGCTTGATGCAGGAGACGCCGCCGCTCTTGAAGACCTGCTTCAGCAGCAGCGGCTCCAGCGCAGGGTCCAGCTCAGCGCCCACGCCCTCCAGCAGCACAGGGCTGCCAAACTGCACCGCGTTCTCCAGCACACGCATGAACTCGCCACCCTCACTGGGCTTGATGACCTGCACACACAACAGGACAATACACAATGCGCGTGGTTAGCAGCATCGCCACTGCCGTAGCCAGGCACAGTTCAACACCGTGCCTGGTCCTCTGCTACTGGCAACCATAAGCTTGCAACATCTTCACCACAGTCGCCAGGGGCGTAAGCTTGTCTGGCAATGCACCTGCAGGTAGCCAGCACATCTCAGATTCAATGCATTCCTGCTGCTTACATTTAGCCTGCATGCGTACCTGCAACCTGTTGTCCTTCTCCAGGCACTTGATCCACTTGTTGGCTTGCCCCTGGGGGTCGATCAACAGCGGCCAGCGCCGCCCTGCCTTCATGATGATGGCGTTGTCAATGGAGAAGGCATCGTTGGGCAGCCCAGCCAGCAGCCAGCTGCGGATGGTGACCGGCTCACCCAGCACTGAAGAGAGCGAGTACTTGGCAGTGTGCGGCAGGTTCTGCAGTGCGCATAAGGACAGAGAGGAAGCAGCCCTGAGTACATTCTTGTTGGCGCAGGAGACCAATGCCGTAAGCACTGCGTACAATGCAAACATACACTGCAAACATTTTCATTGTTGCTGCATGGCAGCACGTCAGTTGCTGGACCTGTATCGTAAGGGCTGCCTCGCTGCATCGCAGCAGCACCATCAAGACGATTATGCCACTCACCGCCTTGCTGCAGAGCTGCAGGAAGCTGTCCACCAGCTGCTGCCTGAATGAGCTCGTAAAGGCACCCAGGTACGCCACCGCGCCAGCAGCAATGAGCATATCACCCGTCAGGTTGACCTGCAGTCAGGCGGATCAAGCAGGGCAAGTGTCAAATAAGTAGCAAACACTACGCATACACAGAGGCCAGGCCCCACAAACATGAAACTGCAAGCATAGCCGAAGCCTGAATCCTGCTGCTTGATCCAACACCACACAAACAAATGCGACCCAGCCGTGAGCTGCAGCACGCTGCTGCGCCTACCTGCGCCTTTGCAAGCTCCAGCGCCGTCTGCTCCCAGCGCGCCTTCTCCCCACCCAAGCCCCCAATCAGCTTGCCAGCTCGCTCCAGCTTGATGCTGCACAGCTCGATGTCGCTCTCCAGCTGCTCCTTCTTGCGCTGCTGGCCCTTGAGCTCTGCCTCCATGCTTGCCAGCTTGTCCAGCAGCGACTGCAGCTCAGCCTGCTTGGCTGTGAGGCCCACCATCACCTCCTGGTAGGAGGCCTCAGCCTCTGCCAGCTTGGCCTTCTTGGGAGCAACAACCTTGGCAACCTGCAATTTCAGTGGAAAAAGTGCCGTCAGCAGTGGTCACAACTTGAGCAAAGCAGCAATCTTGTTTTTAGGAAAGTGCTTGCAGCAGTACATGCCACCCAGCTGCCAGTCTGCAGAGCACCAAACCCATGTGCTGCAGCTGCAGCTGAGAAAGCATACTCTTTCAATGAGCAGCACAGCAGAGGCTGGCTGTTTGCGGCCTCTTACCTTGTCATAACTGCTCATGGCGTGGACCCACTTGCACAGCCCCTCAGCAGCAGGGCTGGCCCTCTTGGCATTCTCAGGCGTGAAGCCCTCGTCAGTCAAGTACGTGGAGCGAATGGCTGCCATGATCCTGCAGCAGCACACAAATCACCGGCACGTGAGCAGAACAGGCTTGCAATCAAGCAGCTGCATCAAACCATGCCAGCTTGTGCAGATCTCCGTGCTGTACACAGCGCAATGGCCGAGGCTGGTAAAGACAGCAGCGACACCAGGCAGCCAAATCGACTCGTTTCATGCAACACCCAACGGCACTCACTTTGGCGGTATGTTGTCCTTGTCGTAGCTCTTCAGCTTGCTGATCAGGTCTTTGTCAGCCAGCAGCCCCAGGCTGGGCTTCCAGTAGTCAGTGACAGCCTTGCCGCTCTCATCCTTGCCCTGCAGCAGGACAGGTATGTCACAGTGTCAGCTCGCTCACCACACCACTATGAGCATGCCATGTTACGGACACGCAGAACTTATGCATGCTAAAGCGCACATGCACAAGAAACCATGGCTGAGCTCGCAGCTTCTGCAAGTACTTGCGTTCTAGAGTGTCTGTGTGTCAGCCGCACCTTCACAGGCTTGACATCCAGCACCACACACACTGCCTCCAGCACCAGCTTGATGGCGGAGGGTGGGTTCTGCAGCTTCTTGATGTAGGCAATGTCTGCCTCTTTGATGGTGTCAAGCGCAGCCAGCGCATCGTTCAAGATGGGGATGGCCTGCAGCAGCAACATTGGCAGTCAAGGATAGACCAGACACATGCGATGTACATGACCTGCATCAACAGAGAGGATGCTGCTTGCCTTGTACCATGCCATGGTCTCCAATGTGCAGCTGTGCATGCACATCACCTACACACCATGTCATCCCTCACCTCAGCCAGGTCTGCCTCGCACTCATCTTTGATGGCCTTTGCTGCAGCAGCCTTCTCCTGGGCACGCGCCTCCTCCTCACGCACGATGGCAGCCTTGGGCTCAACCACAACCTGCGGTTGTGCCATTCATGTCAGGTCAGATCCATCGTGAAACCTGGCTGAGCAATGCTAGCAGCCACTTATGCACTTCTACTGGTAGTGCAACATTAAGAGAGGATAGTTACATGGAGGTCCTGGCACCATCTTTGGCACCAACATTGAGCGGGCAACACAGTTGTTGAGCTGGACATAAACAACAATTGCAGATGCAGCTGGTCAGCCCAGCAGGGCTGACAAGCGCAGGGCAAAACTTGCGTGGGCAACCTCGGCAGCCAAAACAGATCTGCGCTCACCTTCTTGTCATGTGCAATACGTGCCATCAGCTGCTCCACCTCTGCTACTGTTGCCACTAGCTGAGGTTGCATGGCCACAAGCTCCTGCTGCATGCCCGCCACCTGTGCGGCACTGCTTGCCAGCTTCTCAAGGCCGACATTGTACCGCTTCCTGGCTGCCGCATTTGCTGCCTTTTTGGATTCCAGCAGCGCTCTGAATGCTGACAGCAGCTCCAGGTATGATGTGGGGGTGACATAGTTGTGCCTGCCTAGCTCAGCCACATAGCGCTCGCTGGCAGATTGCACCTGCAACGAGCAGCAAACAACTGGTGAAGCGTGACAACATGCAGGCAACAACCACTGTCTCTTCTGAACTGTGCGTGGTGAGAAGACAAATCTTCACCATAGGGGGAGCTCAGATGGAACACCCATTTGTGAGCACTCATATGCTGCGACTGCCCACCTGGACATGCATGGCTTGGCACAGCCCAACCAAGCTCTTGCGTGTTGGAGTATCCAGGTCCATTTCCTTCAATTGCTTCATGGCAACAGCTTCCAAGGCATCCGTAGGCCATTCACTAAACCAGTCACATGTACAGCAGTTGACCAGGGATGGATTGGCACGCAAGCGTTCCCTGTAGTGGCACCAGTGGCAGCAGAGGCGGCGGAGTTCTTTGCATTACGTCCTATTCTGTACAGCGCACTACATATGTGCATCCTTGGCCTATACAGGAATCATCACACATTCTCCTTGCACACATACATATGCTGGCAGTCAACCAGGCAGGCAAGCACTGGGCATGAGTATACTGTTGCTTCAACTGAAGTACTGACTTACCTGAATGCATCACCAATTGGGCTCATGCACAGTACCACATGGAGGTGCCGCTTGCATTGTGCCACAAAGTATCCCCACATCTGCACAGGACTCTCCAACCCTTGTCTGGCTGCAGCTGGTTGGACAGCTTCCAAGATCTGCAAAGCAACAGCACCACACTCAATGAACAGTCATGTGAGTGCTGACAGCATGCATCAACACTTGCAAAACATGCAGCAGGGACTTTCGCTGTTCGCGTGCAGTGACCTGCAAACAAAACAAAGGCATGCTTGCAATATCTGCTGGCGCCTCACCTGCATCCTCTCATCTGCAGGGAACATGTTTGGCACCTCCCCTGCATTCAGGATGTTGTTGATGTCCTCAACAAACGCCTCATCTTTGATTTGGCTGTCATTGAACAGGAACATGACGTGCTTGGCGTCGCAGCCTGCACGCCGCAGCAGTCGCTTCAGGTCTTCACGCCACTCCGTGCGGCTGTAGCTCTTGCTGATCTCCACCTGAGTGACACATCATGCAGCGCAGGCAGGACAGCTCAGCAGAGAATGATGTTCTGCAGATCAATTGGTTTGCATGCGCGCACTTTTTGCTGCCACAATGACAATGGCAACCAGGGTGGCTTGTGCTAGATGTGCTAGATGTTGTGGAAGCAGAAAACAGCACACGAGCAGCAAAATGTGCCAGCAACCATGCATTCAGCACACATGCCAAGTAGTCGTTGCAAGCCCAGCACCCCAACCCACCTGGAACACCTCAAGCCCTGCCATGTATGCTGCCAGCCTTGCCAAGCTCTGCCTGCCACTGCCGCCCACTCCAACCAGCAGCATGTGGCCTCCAGGTTGCTTCATCAGCCTACTAATGCGTGACACATGCTCCAGGGCAAACAGGAACATAGCCAGCGGCATTGGGCGCTTGCTGGTGGCATTGTGGTCTGTCAGAGCCTCCTCGACTGCTGCTAGCGCTGCCTGTGCAATTGGTATCTCAGCGTACTGCCGCTCCGCAGGCTCGCCCCTGTCCATGAAGTCACCAAAGAAGCACCTGCAAGCAGCACACATGGCGCTGTGATTCCAGCCATTGTGCTGTAGATTTAGCCTGCAGGATGCAGTTCATCCACATGACCAAGCTACATGACATGCAGTGGCACAGCTCAGATGCATCACACCCACAAGATGAACAAAACCGCTGTCCCAACACAGCCAAGGTGTTGTTTGACTGCATGCCAATCCACCTTCTCAGCTGCTCCTGGCCCACTTCAGTTTGGTCCTGCTGCAACAGGTGTGCCATCAGCTGGTCAAGCTGTACTCCCAGGTGCTGAGACACAATGCCTCTCATCTGCTCTAGCAGCCATCCTCTGTCATTGCTGTCAACAAGCCTGTCATAGAACACACGCAGCGCCTCATGCACCCAGAGCCGCTTGTAGGCAGCCACTGCAACTGATGGCGCATTGGGTGCAGCAGGATCGTCCTTGGGCAGTGAGGCAGCCGGTAGCATCATCACGCCCTGCGAAACAACCACAACAGCTTGTGTGCTTCTGCTATTGGAATCATTGATTATTGAAAGCTGCTGGATCATCACCCGGGGCCAGCACTTTATGCTCGTACAACAGCAGGGGCGCAGCAGAGAAAACACAGCAGCCCCAGCACCGGCCACATTCACACCTGCACCACTCGAGCAAAGTCGCGCAGGTTGAACAGGTAGTGGCTCTTTGCAGGCGTGGGCAGCAGCTTGGTGGACACTGTGGAGTACAGCGCCAGTGTAGCTGCCACCAGCTGCTTGCTGGTGGCCTTCACAGGCGAGGGGAAGGGCTGCTGAGCCAGATGCCACTCCAAGATGGTGCCGAAGATGCTGGTGAGCGTGCTCGACTCCACCTGCAGCGTGCAGCGATCGACAACATGATGCTGCTTAGCTGCTGACGTAACTTACAGTATGCATCGCTCCACCATCTCAAGTGTACTGTTGCTTACACATCAATGCAGCTAGGGCTGCACATTGCTGTGTGCTACACTGACCAAGATGGTGTCATGTAGCAACCGCACATGCCGCCCAGGCCTCACCTGTGCGCATGCGAGCGTGCTGAAGTGGCGCAGCAGTCTGTTGGTGACAAAGGCGCGGCCGCCACCTGGTGGACCCATCGCTGCCACAAACTGCACGTCAACCATCTGGCGGAACAGGTTGTCGCGGCCATACCTGCAACAAGCGCAGGAGCACGCGTTGGTCAGCAACTCCTGCAAATCCAAACCTGAATCGCGGCATGGCAAATGCACATGGTTCATAGAACACGAACAGCACGGCTGACACAGCTCCCGACACACTCACCAGCCGTCATAGTCGCATGCCTGCCGCAGCAGCTCCAGCGGCGGCTGGGCGCCAAACACTTCCTTGGCTGGCATGTTGAGGTCGTCAACAAACACCACGCAGCGCTTGCCGATGGCTGGGCCATACACGCCCTTCTTGCGCTTGTCCAAGCTGCTGTCCACCTGCAAACAGAAGTCAAGCAGCTGCTGGTCATTACTGCTGCCCATGGCATCATACATTTATTGACATTGACCTTTTTCTGCTGTCATAAAAATGCAAGCAAACCACAGATGTCGTCCCAAACAGCAGCGTGCTGTCCATGGGGAAATATACATCTTCCCACCTGCTCCTGCAGCATGTTTGCTGTGGTGCGTGCCGACAGTGTGATAGCCACAGGCATCCACAGCTCCTGCGCCAGGCCTTTGCCGCTCAGCAGGTGTGCAGCGATGATGCACGTCTTGCCAGTGCCGCTGGGGCCAACCATCAGCAGCGGCTGCCTGTGCTGGATGGCCAGGTCAAGCAGATAGGTGTACCTGCAAGCAAGCAAGATGCATAGGCATGACAGGCATTGCACGCGCGTTACAGGATGCTTCACAATAAGCACCAAGTCGACGCCCTACAGGTGTGCTGTGCGGGATAACAACAGCAGAGCTGCCACATAGCAGTGAATGCAATCACAGCAGCCGGCAGTGCATGTCCTTGAGTAGTAACGCTCACCTTGCTGAGTCCTTCGTTGGAACCATGATGTCTGAGAAGCCAGCACCAGGTGGGATAGCCAGTGGAGGCATAGTGTCCACCCAAGGCACCCAGGAGCAGCTGGCTCTGTCAAACTGGTAGTTGTACACAGTCTGCGGCGTGAGACTGCCGCCGGCTGAGATGCTGTCAGGGATGGGCTGCACAGTGAGGATGGGCTTCTTGGCTGGCAGGAAGTCGGCATAGCCCTCAGGCACACCTCCGGCCGCAAGGATCCTGAGCAGCGAATACAAACAGTGGCGTGGATCAGTGATGGCCGTTCAACAGCAGAAGAGCAGAACAAGAAAAGCGCAGAGCAATGTCAGCAGGTGCAGTGCATGCTACATGGCACACCAGCCCAGGTAAAACACCACGCGTAAACAGCGTGTGTCGGATCAGACTCAGCAACAGCCAATCACCTGAAGAATTGGTCAAACTTTACACGGCCGGCACTGTCACACGTTGCGCCAGTGCTCCACACCAGCGCAAACAGGAACAGCCCCTCCAGCTGCTTGGCCTTGGTGGCCTCATCAAAAGAGGCGCCTGGCGATTGAGGCGCCTCGCCACCCTCTGCAGCTGCAGGAGCTGACAGCAGCAGCAGCAGCAGCAGCGTGTTGCAGGGACATACTTTCCAGCACGGCTGCTGAGGGCGCAAACCACCCCCATTTTTGGCGACACATTCCAGAACACTGAAGCGGTACGTGATGAGTGTTGCTGTTGCTCACCTGGCACAAAGTCGTCCAGGCAGGCCTCAATGATGCGCATCGCCCCACGAGCCAGCCCCGCATCCTCGCTGGGGCTGAGCTCCTCCAGCTCGCGCCGGACAAAGCGCAGGCAGGCAGGCAGCGCCCAATCAAACAGCACCTCCAGGTGGCGCTTGGCCTTGGGTCCCAGCGCCTTGGGCAGTGACTGCGAAGCACGATGAGGCGGCGTAGTGTGCTTGTAGGTAAGATGGTGCAGAGAAACACAGAGAGTACTCTGGTATCTCATGCAAGGCAGGCAGGCCGTGACTGGCGGCGCAAACTCCACTAGATCTGCACTACACACAACTGCAGCTACAAGCATGGCTGGCAGATGCAACCCTAACCACATCGCTGCTGGCACCAGCAGTCACTGCCTGCTTTCCAAAAACCTGCTAGGGCCCAAGCTGGGCACTTAGTTACTCACTGCCAGCCAGCTTGTCAGCAGCAACCGCCAGCCAAGGCTTGCAGGCTCCAGGTATACCATGCCGCAGCGGCTGACAGTGGCAGGACTGGCCACAGCCAGGTCCCCGACCTCAAAGATCATGGACATGGTTTGCGACATGGCAATGATCTCGCTGTTAGGCAGGCACAGCTTGCGGTTGTCATCCAGCACTGTGTTCATGTTCTCAATCCAGATCGCGTCCACTGGTCCGTCCAGCACCAGCCACTTGCGGTTGGGTGAGGGGTCTGCTGCTAGGCTGCGGAATGCAACTGCCAGCACACCATCCTTCAACTCCTGTGTGGCCTTGTCAGATTCACCTGCAGATACAGATGCAGGTGGTGTTTCCATTTCATGTCGAGAGACAAATGACCCGAAGAACGCCGGGAGGACAAGTGCAGACAGCCATTGCAGCAGACACAGCACCCGGAGAAACTAGGCACCAAGCATTAACAACACGTAGCCATGACTACATTGCGGCATCGTAAGGGAGCAAGCAGCTGCAGCTTCCTGCTGGTCACCAATTGCGCTCACCATACAGATGGCCCATTGTCACTGCCTTGGGGTTTATCACCACCTTCTGCACCCTGTTGAACAGCCGTCCCTTCACGCCAGCATCTGCCAGGTCACCCAGCGCACCCGCCAGCACTGTCAGCGCACACGACTTGCCGCTGAAGGGCTGGCCCACCAGCATCAGGCCGTGCCGCACTACCACCATCTCGTACAGCTGCGTGGCTTTGAGCAGGAAGTAGTCGGTGGCCTGCAGGTTGTGCGCGGCGCACTGGCGCTTGAGCGCGGCCGTGAGCAGGTTGTAGTCGGGCGGCGGCAGCTGCACGTCTGTGGGAGCAGGAAGCAGCGAGAGGATAGGTGACATGAGTAGTTGGTCAGTCGCGCTACGTATCAATGTGTTGCATCATGTGAGAAGCTGTTGTATGTTGCCATACATAGCTGTTTGCCTCGCCAGGCTTTTTAGCAACACCCTCTGTGATTGCGCGTGGGCTCAGCCAGTCGCACACCAACCTGGGAACAGGTCGCTGACAATGCCGTTGAACAGTGGCACATCGGGGCTGAGGAACTTGCACAGGTTGACGTCGATGATGGAGCGCAGCATCAGCACAAACTCGTCCTCTGCAGGGAACTTGCGCTTCAGGTTGCCTGCACGTGGCAGAAGGAGCAGCATGCAACAGGGCATTGTCGCAGCGACCCATGAGGCATGTAAAAGCACACACCAGCAAAGCACAGGTGCCGGGAAGGATTGAAAGAGTGCCAAGTACGCCCTCTTGAGTGTCGAGTGATACATTCAGATATGCCAACGCATGCTGCGCTGCAACAAAGTCTGCGTACCTGCTGCTCTCAGCACCGCCATGACAGCGCGCATGCCGTAGTCGTAGTGGTCCTGGCTGGATAGCTGCTCACTGCACAGCTTGTACGTTGCCACAATCTTCCGCGCACATTCTTGTGCCTGCAAAAAACATTTCGACCAGCGTCAGCAAGCCACATGTTAAGGCCTCTTTCCACTAGGCGGCTAACACAACCAACACTGCTGTGCTGAGGTACGTTTGCTTGTCATGCCAGCAACCCACCCACCTTCATGTAGCCGCTGCTGAACAGCATGATCTCTGCAATCATGGCGTAGTCTGGCACCATCATGGCCACTGTGCGGAACAGAGCCTTCAAGTTGTCAGGCAGCTCGCTGCGGCCTGCAGTCAGCAAAGGCAGCACGTTGAGTCGTAAAACCACGTAGAGTTGTCATGGCAACACAAATGAGGCCGCACGCAGCTGACAGCACTCCCTAAGACAGCAGTTGCAGAAGAGGTGTGACTGCACAGCACCGCATGTGCAAGCCCCCCGGCAGCCCAAAGTGCTATGCAATGCACACCCACCTGCATAGCCTGGGTTCATGGTGATGAACACGTTGCAGCTGGGCCTGAGGCGCAGCTCGCTGCCCTCAAAGGTGAAGCTGCGCAGCTTGGCCTTGACTGCCAGCTGGATCTCCATCACCTGCTGCGCCACCACCGACAGCACCTGCACGACAGCACAACAGCATGCACACGTGCAGCACGGTGATGTCACAAGAGCATTCAAGTGGTGGGTTGCCGCACTTGCTGGCGCTCAACAGGTGTGGGCAGCTGCAGCGCCTGCTGGCAAGCGTGCACGTAGTTCCACGTCTCATGCATCAGTGACACGTGGCGTTGGGCCAGCGGGATGCAGTTTGCGCCCACCTCAAGGTCAATGCGGTTGAACTCGTCAAAGCAAGCCCAAGCGCCGCTGCTGGCCAGGCCCTTGAAGAACTTGGCCATGGTGATGCAGTCCAGCGTGTCACTGCAGTTGAAGACTACGCACTGCCTTGCCAGCGCCTTTGCCAGGTCCTTGGTGGTCTCAGTCTTGCCAGTGCCTGCAGGCCTGCATGAGGCCACAGCCAGACACCACACGTTGAGCACGGCGGTTTACTTGGGTGACCATGCAGCTGCCATTACTGTGGCATTTTGCGGCAACGCAGGTGGCGTGTTCACTCAGAGCACACCATGAAGAAGCGCTTGCTTACCCCTCAGGTGCACCACCCATGTGCAGGTGCACTGCGCCAATAAGTGTGCGGTAGCACCTGTCGGTCAGGGGCGTGACCACCAGGCGGCTGCTGTTGCCCAGGTACTCATAGCCATACTCTGCCTGCGGTGCAGCAGAAACACATCCAAGGGAGGCAGTGCAAATGGGTCGATTCTTCAGCCCAGCCCACTGTTGGTATATAGAACAACAGCAAAACAGAGTTGCCTGTTGTCTGATTCCAGCAGGACAGCACCTCGTGTGTGCCATAGGCAAGCTTCACACTGCAAAGCCTTCACACTTGTTGGCTATGTCTGGTGGCTGAATCGCACCTGTGCATTCATCATGCGCACGATGGTGGTCTTGCCGTCACTCTCCGAGCCTTTCTCCGGCTCCTCCCAGTACATGCGCAGCTGGCTGAGCCAGCTGAAGTGCTGCGGCTGGCCCTCGATGCCCTCCGCAACCAGCTGTGCCACCACATCACGCGCATGCACGTCCATCACCACCAGAGCGCTCAAGGTGGCCCTGCACAAACACAGGCACCATGCGTTTGACCCTGGCCAACCTAAATCAACTCAAATAAACTGCCTAGCAAAACAGGTGTGGTGGCAACGGCAACAATAGGGGGTAGCTACAGAAGTGAGCCTAGAAGTTGCAAGGCTTGCTACCAGACAGGCTGCTGCTTGCATGCTGGCAGTGCTGCCTTACCTGTTCAGGTTGGAGAGCTCCCCCCGCACCAGCTCCACCACCTCCCCCAGTTGAGCAGTGCAGCGCGCAGCCACACCAGACAAGGCACCCCTGCCGCTGCCTGCCGCTGCCGCATGCACAGCATCTCCGCCTGCTGCTGGGCGTGCCATCGCTGCGGCGACTTCCTGTGTCCAGTGGATTGCTGACACTGCCAGCACCACCTGGCCCGGCCACTGCAGCACCCACGCGGCACGAGGCGTGGTGGCATACGCGGCAATGCCCTGCCTGCACACTTCCTGCACTGACTGGATCATGCCAGCCTCCACCTGCACAGTGCAGTTCACATGTAGTGATACACAGCACGGACAGTCCTGGATGTGACATACATGCTGCAAGGTAGCTGCGTCACCAGGTGAAAAATGCAGCGGGATCGCGTTGTACAAACACAAACTGCACTCATTCCGACAAGGCAAGTAACTGCCGCCTGATGCAGCGCACCTGCACCAGCCACTTCTCCACAGCCCCATTTGCCTCTGAGGGCTTGATGCGTGTCTTGAATGGCACCAGCTCGCCCTCCACACTCATCATGCCAGTGATGTCACTGTTGGGCTGGAACCTGTGACACCAGCAGGAGTAGTCAAGCATCCATGATGCAGACATGCCGACTGCAGCAGCTGACCTTCAAATGCATTGCTTGCAGCTTGTTGCATCACCACAGCGCCACTACTTATCAGCCTGTTTACAGGTGGGGCCGGATTTGCCTCAAGGCATCCCATGTGCTGAAAAGCCAGGCAAGCTCACTGTAGTTTGTCGATGCCCTCAAAGCACTTCTTCAGGTGTGGCTGCACGCGTGTTGGGTCCTTTGTTTCGCTCAAGATCTCCAGCATCTCGTCGTTGGACAGGAAGAAGAAGCGCGGGAAAGCCAGGCGCTTCAGCTCCAGGTACGCCGCCAGGCCCTGTTTATACACATACGCAGGAGGCAGGATTACCAACACGCCACTGCACATGTGAGACGCAAGTAGCTGTGTGCATGCTGCAGCCAACATCCACAACAGGCAGCACTGCACCAGCATTAAAGCACATCAGGAATTGCAGGTGTTGCTGTCGCACCTTCTGTATCTCCTCCAGCAGCTTGTTTGCCTCCTCCAGCCTCGCCAGGCGCTCGGGGTCCTTGGCCAGTGCCAGCACATTGGGCGTGGCGTGTGCAGCCTCCATCAGGTCCCGCCAGGTGGTGTCAACCTGCAGCAGCAGGACAGCACACTAGTTACAGATAGAGCCAGCATCACCGCATTCACGTGGCTGGCTCCCACACAGCTGCTGGTGCATACGCAACACCAGTACTGCAGGTGCATACGAAGCGCAGCCGCAGCATGACGTGCAACGCAATTGCTCCACCCATGCTGCCATCACCTGCGTGAACTTGTCTCCCTCCTCCGGCATCTGCTTGAGGATGTCAGGGCTGCTGAAAATGGGCTCCAGGTACTGCCACGTGGACTGGCACGTCAGCCAATTGTCCAGCAGCTCCTGCAAGCAACAGCACCGTGCCAGTCATCATAAGCAACGCATACAACCCACACAGGCATCAATGTTGAGCATGCAATGGCACAGCCAGAATGTCTCAAGGCAGTGATGCTGGCCGCCACAAGCACACTTCAGCTGCTTCATAGATGGCGCATGCTGTGCGCACCTGTGCAGCCAGCAGCAGCTTCTCCCATGATAGCGCTGCAGCCTCCAGCGGCTTGATGAAGGGGCTGGCGCGCATGGCCTGCGTCTTCACAACCTGGTCGTCCAGCAGCATCTGCAGAACCAACAACAATCACAGCAGCATACATATAGGTTGAGCTACAGCCATGTCAATGCCAGCAAAAGGTAGCGCGGTTGAAACTCACGCAACCCCTGTTTGCCAGTGTCACAGCAAGCACCCTTGCCTGCATTCACCCTGCCACCATGGAAGACATTTGCCCGCTAAAGTGCTTTCACACTGCTGTGCACTGGACGCACCTGCACTTCGTCTGTGCCGCCAATCACGAAGGTGCCTGTGTCCTTGTACTCCACCACCCTGAAAGCCACGCCGTCCCAGTCAGCCTGCATCTTGGCCAGCGCCTTCTCCAGCCCCGCCTCCTTGCTGGCTGCTGCACCCACAACCTGCAACTTGTCCAGCTGCTCCAGCAGGTCAAACTGCAGCAGCTGCCGGATGCTGAAGGGAGCAAAGCCTGCAGGGTGCATGCCAGCCGAAGCCACAGCATGTCAGGCACATGACAGGCGTAAAAGAAAGCACCGCCGTGCGCATGGAAAGGAGTTGGTGCGGTTATCCCATGAGTAGGTACCTTTTCAAGAAGATGAGAACTAGATTGCGTCAACTCAAGTTTGTGGTTGCATTTGGCACTTGTCTGTTTGTCACAAAACACAACAGCTGCAGACAAGCGGTGCCGGGGCACCAGCACCAGGCAAACACTGCTCACCTGTGCCATCTTCGCCTGGCGCAATGTCTGCACCAATGATGTTGAAGATCTCATTCCAGTGGCGTGCCTGCACCGTAACAGGCAAACAGCAACAGACACAGCTGAGAAGGCATCCCCTCATCATCTGGCTAATATGATATGGTCTGCACTGCCATCATGCCTCAATCTCCTCCGTCATCTGTGGATTACCACACGCATCTCCCTGTCTCCCGCATCCTGCAGCTTGGTCTAGCCCGTGTATACCAGCATACATGCTGCCGCTTGCTGTGCTACCGCTGGGGCCGCAGCTCACCTGCAGTGCCGGGTTGCCTAGCTCCTCCACTAGCGGCAGCAGCTCCTTGAAGTCATCCACGACGTCCTTCAGCCGAGACACCACTTCGTCCTGCAAGCAACAGGTTGCACACAAGATGCACGCAGCAGTGGGAGCATTGCTGCCACCATCAAATGGCTGCTCAGCATGTAGAAGCCAACACATGCCCAGTCACAGCAACACCACGTATGGTTAAACAGTTTGCTGCTGTTCTGGCAGCAGCCGCAGCGCTGCCCAGCCACTCACGTCCTTGTTTGCCTTTGCTGCCTTGTACGCCTTGGCGGCATAGTCCTCCACCTCCTGGCGCACAGCCTCCACATTGAGCAGCACCAGCCCGTCATCATCCAGGATGGGCTCCTCAGTCCAAGCCCTGCTCTGCTCCAGGAAGTCACGCACGCTGCGCCAGAGCTGCACGCAGTAAGCAGAAACAGAGCATCAACAACGCACAACAATTGGCATACACGCCAGGAATTTCAGCTGTGCATGTGCCTGGAAACGCACCAACCTATAGCTGTCAGCAGTGTGTAAGTTGAGGCATGAAGCAACCTAGTAGGCTGCAGCACAGCTATGAGACTCCAAATGTGAGCAGCATAAACCCAAGGCATCAACCACCCTGTCAACGCTTCTCCAACACACCTGGTAGCGGCCGTTTGCCTCCTTCTCAGCCATCATGAGTGTGCTGAGGTCATCTGTTGCCGCATCAAACAGGCCCAGGTACTGGTTGTACAGCCCCAGCGCCTCGCCCAGGCCGCTGATGTGCTGCAGCAGCGCCTCCAAGTCATTCACCACGTCATCAGGGTCTGATGCAGCGTCCACAAACTTGCCTGCAGCATGGCAGGAGGGTCACACAAAAGGCACAGTAGGTCGCATGGATAAGTGCTGGTTTGCCACAATGCGCGCAGGACTCATGACGTGCAGCTGGGGCATAGATAAAACAAGAGCACAAAAGGTGGGAAAACACGGTACACGTTGCCGCCGTTGATGTCTGCAACACGCTGTATGCAACACGTTAGAAGACCTGCCGCCCCAGAGACTGTCATCTCACCAGCGTGCAGGCTGTCGATGATGCCGCGCAACTCCTCGTTCACAGATGACACGTTCGCCGCAAGTGTGGTGGACTGGCTCTCCTTGTTGTCCGCAATGAACTCCTTGCCCTGCAAGCACAGCACTCGCGCATCATGCAGCAACAACACATCAGACGCAGCGCATCATTGCATGCTCATAGACAACGCCACAACGCTGCTGCCTGATGCACAAGCGTGCTTATATGCAGCTGTACATTGGTATCTTGCTCCCACGCCAGCTTCGGGTTACAATCCTGCTGTTGCACAGTAGGCTGCCAGCAGCCAAAGCACGTCCATCAGCGTGCATTTGTTACCTCGGTGAGCTGCGTCTGGAATGCAGCCAGCGCCTCAGTGAGGTCATCGTGCTTGACCTGGTAGGCTGTCGGCACCTTCTGCTCATGCGCCGCCAGGCTCTCGTACATGTCATCCACCTGCCCCACTTGGCTGGACAGCAGCTTGCGGTCATCCAGCTGCGCAGTGTGCAGCACCTGCAGCAGCACCCGGCAGCAATGCACACAATCAACACACCTCCTGAGGACCAGATTTGTTGTGGCTGCCATTTGGAGGTGCTACGAACAAAGCATGTGTTGTAAAGCTGGGACATGCATCTTGCGGTGGCGTGCAGCTGTACTGCTGGCAGAAGCGGTTTGCTTGGGTGCCGCCTGCTGGGCCTCACCATGTAGTTCACAAACTCATCCAGCCCTGTTGGCCGCGCTGCCAGCATCTGGATGCGCGCCGTGATGTCATCCAGCACAGCAAGCGTTGCCTGCAGTGAACGTACAGAACAGGGATGCATTTAAACAGAGCTTGAACTCATGTTAGACTCCATAAACTGGTGAATGCATCAATTCTTGCAACCAGCCAGCGTGTCAAGCCACCCACCTGTCTTGCCATGTTGAGCAGCAGCAGCTTGATGCGCTCCAGCGCAGCTGCTGTGACGGGCACCAGCTCGGCACGCAGCGGCTTCGCATCCACCTGCATCCAAAGAAGCACCTCTTCAGCAAATGACGTTCACCTTTGCTTGCAGATCGTTTTCAATGGCTCATGTGCTGCTTGACTGTTGCTTGGAAGTATGGCCTGCACATCACCTCCAGCAAGCATCCTGCAGAATGTGCTGAGTCAATTTAAAGCCTACCACACCTGCAGACAGCCAACCGCCATGTTGGTCTTCATCCGGTCAAGGCTGGCCTTCCAGTTGCGCTGCAGCACCAGGTCTCGCCGTATCTCGCTCAAGCTGCGCGGCTGCGCTGCATATCCATCTGGATCCCAGCTGCGGCCAAAGTCCCAGATCTTGCGGTAGCCAACATCCAGTTCCTGCAGGCAACAATGGCACCATGCAACAAACAGCAGATCTTCAGAACAGAGTACAAACACTGGCAGCTTCTACTAGCGTAAGCTGGAGTTGCAAAAGGCAGCAGGCGGCAGCTGTAGGTGCGCAGCTGAAGAGGCAAGCACATAGTTAATCTCATGCAGTATGCTGTAGCTGTTACATTGAAAGTGGCTCACCCTGACTGCTTCACGTGCTGCAGTAAAGTCGTCAATGATGGTCTGGTTGATGGCTGCACGCAGCTGCGTTAGGTGCGGCATGCTGCGCAGGATGTTGACTGTGTTGAGGCCGCTGGGCTTGCCCTCAAAGAGGTGCGCAAACGCGCGCATGAACAGCAGCCGTGGAGCACCCTGAGGCAGCAAAAGATGGTGCAGCACACAGCGTGTCAAACCACCCCATACGCTTCGCGCAATAACCCCAACTTCCTTCCAAGCTGCTGCAAGGGCAGCACAAAACACAGCTGCATCATGGAACGCAATGCAGCTACCACAAAGCAAACCATTGCATGCCTGTCGCCAGCAACCATACAGCGCCAGCTTCTTGAGCACTGCTACATGCGAACCCTGCTGACCAGCTCACACACCTGTGCCACTGAGATTATGCCCTCCAGGGTGTTGGCGTTGATCTCCTCTAAGATGGTGGCCTCATTAGGCGCAAATGCCAGACCTTTGGGCTCAAAGGAGACAAACACCTGGAACAGAGCCTTGGCCTGCTTGTCCGTCTGCAGGCACCAACAAACAAATCAGTAGGTTGGAGGAGTTGCAGGGCCGCAACACGCGTGCACAAGTTGATGCAAAGCAACTGCATGGAAGCACAGGATCTGCTCGCATTTTAGGTGCTGCATCCTGGTGGCTGGCTGCAGGCTATGCAGGCAAGCCAATACCGCAGACATGGTGCCTGCTGCTTACTCACCTGCTGCTTGTGTGCAGTGAGCAGAGCCAGCAGATCTTCAACAGAGCAGACAGCCGACTTGCTGCAAGGCAGAACACACAGCAGCATAACAAACACAGCCTTTGTCATCACCATTGTAAATAGGATGCATGAACACCAGCTGTGGTGGCACTGCTGTCCATAGCACACACTGTTGAGCAGTCTATGTTGATGGCCACAACAGCTGCGCGCGGTTGTCTCCCAAGCAGATGCTGTGCCACTCACATCACGCCCTCCACAAACAGGTAGTCTGTAAGCCGCACAAACTGCCCCAGCTGCTGCAGCTCCTCCATGATGCGCGCATAGTTGGCAGCACGCTCCAGCTTCTCCTGCAAGCACAAGCCAGAGCAAGCAGTCAGCATTACGAAGCAGAGCTAACCCTTCATGCATCAGCCACAGCTGCAACTCGCATCCCTAAGCTGCAAGCAATGCTGCTTGTTGCATTCTGCTGTTAGCGAGCGAGGCACGCCAATGGATGCTGTGCTGGCAACAGAGTTGGCACTTGGCCTGTCTGCTGACCTGCTTGATCACCACCATGGGCCGTGCATGGCCCCCTGTCCTTCCCTGCAGCAGCTCCACGCCTGTGGTGTCCTCGAGCTCAGAGGCGTCCCTGATGGACTCCTGGTACAGCACTGCCTGTGCCTGCACATCTCGGCACAGCCGCTCCAGCGCCTGCACACAGGTGGCACAAGTGTATGGCCGCGTTAACCATACAGGAGGTACAGCAAGTCCTGCATAGTGCCCAGTGCGCAAGCTGTTTGTTTGCAGGAAGTCGAGGGTGCGCTGCAGATGCATGAGCAGCAATGCCAGCGCACCTTCTGAATCTTGTCCACAATGCTGTCCAGGGCAGGCTTGGCCTTCTGCTCACGTGTCGCCACTTGCAGCTCACCATACTCCTGCAAAAACGGACAAGCAGCAAGCCTTGCCGACCACCAGCGTTGCAGCTGCAAAGCATGACTATTATGCAATACTATATTCAACACAAGCCGAGCTGAGATGCATGCTTGGTATGAAGCACCGCACTGCTGCTGGTATCCTTGTAAATGAGGGCCGGTTGCCTCGGACACTGCTTGTGGACATGCATTGCAGGGCTGGTGGCTTGGCTGCTGCTGCTGCTGCTGCTGCTCCTGCAAGCTGCTGCGCCGCACGCCACCGACCTGCAGTGAGTACATGTGGTTGGGGTTTGCCCAGGCCAGGTGCACGCCATCAAGCTCAGCCACTGCTGCCTGCACCTCCCGCAAAACACCAGAGAAGGTCGGCCGCGCGCCAAACAGCTGCCGCTGCACAACGCTCCTCACACGCTTGAAGTTTTTTTGCCTAACACCCTGCGCAACACGGAAAAGCAAGTGTGTTGGGTTATGGTGCTGCCACGCGCAACTAGTAGTGCAGATTGTACACGCTGCTGTTATCGCTGACATGTCCAAGTTCAGCGCGCAGCTGCCAGCTGACACAGCCCTAGGCCAGCCATGTGCTAGGTCTGCATCTGCCATCCACTCAGCGCGCCCACTTGCCTTGTGCCAGCGCCTGACAGCCCGCCCAGTGATGTAGTTCTTGAAGAAGCCGATGTTTGATACTAGGTCCAAGAGGCTGGCCTGGCGCACCCAGGAAGCCAGCGGCACAAACTCTGCTTGCACGCCGCGCCGCACCATCATCACGCCGTTGGCAGAGACAGTGAAGTACTCGGAGTACAGTGCCAGCCGCTCACGAGGCACCACAACCAAGTCATAGGGCCGGAAACGCACGCCCTCAGGCGGCCTGCATGAGCAGCAGTGGCGCACATGAGCGCGTGCGATACGTGCTCAGAGATTGCGCACTGCCGGCTGATGCTGCGACTGTCTGAGCTGAACACCATGTTACTATCACTGAAGCATGTAACTTAGCTCAACACGCCAGCCATCATCACACATAGCTCAGCAACAGCCATGTAGATGCATCCACAGTTCATGCTGTGCACGACTGCTGCATGGAACCATCCACCAGCAGCTGCTATACCCTCCCTACCTGACGCAGTAAAAGAACTTGACTGTGCTATCCTGGCCGTATTTGCCGTAGTAAGCCACAACGTCTTCGCCAGTCACCACACCAGGCACTGTATCAGGGTCGTATGTTGGCTCAGGGACCCTGGGTCCTGCAGCTGCCCTCTCCTCCTCCTCCAGCTCCATAGCCGCCTCATCTTCTGCCCAACTGCTGCACTCTCCCTCACCATCTGAGAGAGGCTGCTGGTGATCTGCATGCTGCTGGCTGTCATTGAGGCTGCTGAAGTTTGCTCCTGCAGAGCAACAGCGCAAGCATGCACGTAGTGGTGTGCCCAGGAAAGTAGCTGACACACTGCTGGTGTCTCAGGTTGTTACATGACATGCAGCCATGCATGCAGCTGCTGATGCGGGCATTTTAGCACACATCCAGCGTGTAGTTGTGGCAGCCGCTGTGGCTACTTCCTGCATGACCTACCTGCGTGGCTGTTGTCCTGTGCTTCTGCAACGTAACTTGACGCTGCCGCTGCTGTTGCTGCTGCAACACCTGCCTCCTCTGCCACATGCGTTGATTTGGCACGTTTGGCAGCTGAATGCTGCTGCTGCTGCTGCTGTTGCTGCAGTGGATGTTGTGCTCCCTCATGCCCCAGCTTTGAGGACCTGCCTGCAACAGGTGAACCACCTGACCTGCGCAAGCTGCTGTCGATGCTGGGAAGCTTCGGCACATGGGAGCCCTACACACAAAGTACGCGCAGTCAATAAACACATGCAATCATGACCCCATGTTACAAGTCGTCAACGGGCCCACCAGGATTGTGGCACAAGCGTTGACAGTGTACAGACCTTGTCAACAAGATAGCAGACACTGGCATATGCTGCACCCTGCGGCTCATGCAAAGGGGTGAACAACCCGCAGCACATCATACCTTATTTCCATGCTGCGGGCTCAGCGCTGGCAAGGGCAGAGGCTGTGCAGTCAAGTTCTCTACTCTGTACAGGTCTGCAGGACTGGAGTTTAGCGTGCCTGCAAGGGGCACATCCCTCGTCCTGGGCAGACTGCTGCCTGGACTGAGCTGTCCTGCTGTCCTGGGGTTCGCCAGGGATGGCAACCATATTGGACTTTCTGGTGCAGGGGGATTCGCACGCTCTTGGCCATTTCCACCACCACCATGCATTCTGCTGCTGCTCCAGGCTACTGCTGCTTCAAGTTATCATGGCTTGTCGCAGCCGCACGCGTAGCAAAGATTCAGAGCATGACATGTACGATAACAAAATCGGTAAACAGAAGACCTGGGCAAGTGCCGGTGTCCGCGTTTTGCAATCAGTACTGAAAGCTGCCAAGAGAATGAGGACCGCCAGCACTGATTCGACCAAGCTTAAACATTGTTGGTAGTACGATGCCTAAGCGAGAGACAGAGGAGTCACATCAAGACGTAGCATTATCCACACCACGTCGAGGTCAAATGATGTTACAATCTGCTTGAGCTCAGACAGTCGCTCTGACATTTTTGTGGCTTCTAAAAGCTGACACCAACAGTATAAGCTGCGATCGTCAGCGTAGTCTGCCGTTGCGAGTCTGAAACAACCCTAGTTGCTGCTGCAGGCCCAGCACTTCAAATGGCCGTGTTGCGCCGCTCAAGCGCTGATAGGTCGCTGATTACCGTTCTACAGCCTTTTTGTCTGCTTCACATGTTGTTGTAACATGGATGTCGCAGTGGAGAGCCCTTAGTGAGGTGGACAGCCGAGGGAAAGTGCAGTTGCTTCCACATGAACAACAGTGAGTGCTTTTGCGGGCTTCCCACAGGTGTACGAGCCGTTCTCAGGCGCTTTCAGAGGTTGAGCTGATCAACCATTGAAGTCCTGGCGGTGATCAGATAACTGCATAACTTTAATGGCCGCCAGTAATTGCATGGCCGCCACGTGCACACTGTGACAGTGTGAGGCCTTCAGGTTGAGACTAGGCATCAGCTCTACTGCGGAGCCCATAGCAACCAGCCAACAAGGGTCTTATAGACTAACAGTCTGGGTACCTGAACTTGCTTGCTGGTGAATGATGGATACATTCATCCAGGTGAGTGCAGAGCGCAGGAGGCAACACCAACGCATCATCTTGAATAAACTGCTACGACACATGCGAGCAAGAGGGCCCAGTGCCATTGCCTAAAGAAGCCTGGGCCTGCCCGCCAAAGGAAAAGAAGATGCAACAAAAGCAAACACGTGACTGCACACTGGTGTAGGATGGCATGCCACTGGCACGCGCATGTTTGTAATGCGGCACCATGCGCAGCAACCTAAGGCTGTTTGAGCTGGAAGCTCCAGCCAGTGCTGCAACACCTGCACCACCACCGATCGGTGATATCATCACCGCACCCAGCCATGCTCATGCAGACTGTCTGAATAAGAGAGCTGCTGCTCAACTGTCTGAATAAGAGAGCTGCTGCTCAACTTTGAGCTGCAAGTAGAATACGATGTCAGGCAATCTAGTCTGCCAATCATATCACTGCAAATGTGTCAGTGGCAACAGCTGTCAAGGGCATGCGGGCTAGGAGTTGCAAAAATGCCCATGCCTCAGCTTCAGCAAAATAGGCCACACACAGTCACAAACTGTTGCTGCACAGAGCATCGGTAACTTCTGTCCCAAGCAATCCAGAACTGAAACACACCCCTGCCAACTATTGGCTCACATGCCAGTCTCCAAGGTCCACTGGGACCCCAGAAGTAAAGAAGACGACTGTATGGAGAACACAAGACATTGACCAAACTTGTACTTGTACGCCTGTGGGCACCTGGTCAGGATGCATCGTTGCCCTCAGCTGGGCATATTCACAACGGCAACCCATGGCACGCAGAAGCGCTACGGCAACATATGGTGCAGCGGCAGTCGTTTCAACCGGCAGGACCAGAAGGGACATGGCACACGAGGCAATAGTTGCGGGCGGGTAAGCTGGCAACCATGTGTTGTGTAGCACCAGCAAGCCAGCAGCACCCAGGACCACGCACCACCTTGTTGCTTGCAGAAAGCGAGCATCATACACATGTATAGCGATACTGCGTGTTGGCAGCTGTTTGAAAATGCTGCGCACCAGTTGTAGTCATCAAATTGAGCAAGATCGCCTACTGCACATTCAATCACAGGTACGATAGACAGCATTACTGCAAAAGCATGGCCAGGCATATGAAACAAGCAACAGAGCAAAGAACAAGAAAGATTCAGCCAGCCAGCACACTGCTGGCCCAAGCAGATGGTAATGCAAGTGGGGCGGCCACAACACAAGCGGCACCAGAACTGTTCGCATGCATCACATACATTGCATGCTGAGCACGTGCACGTCTCATGCACTGGCTTCCTCGCCAGCATCACCCTCGTCGATCCGCTCCACCCCTGGCTGCCCAGACACCCCGCTGTCCCGCATAGCACCCAGCGGGCCCCGTCCACCACCAGCCCCACCTGCCAGCCGCGACTTGCCTTGCTGGCCCCTGCCGCCTGCAGCACCAGCAGCGCCCGCTGTGCTGCTGCCCGTCTGCTCCTCCCGCTGCCCCTCATCCTGAGCCACGCCCTCTGCTGCAGCAGCAGACGGCACGCCGCCCTCACTGATGCTGCTCGGCTGCTCCCCTGCACCAAAGGTCCTGCTCGCACCAAAGCTGCCGCCAAACCTGCGCCGAACAGGCCCCGAGAATGTCTGCATGAGGCGATTGGCGCTCCAGTCGCCAGGTCCAGACGCCCCTCGAGAGTCCATGCCAGCAGCACCCGCGCTGCTGCCAACAGCAGCGCCCGCGCCGCCAGCCCGGCGGCCCAGAGGGTGCAGGCCGCCGTCCGTTGCAGACTTGCCGGGCCGCGCGATGCTGGAGTGCGGGTGCAGCACGCCGCTTGCGTTGGCCAGCATCTTGGTGAGGTTGCCAGTGAAGGTGCGCACCAGCTGGTTGCCGTGGTCCTCCACGTAGTACCTGTAGTTGTTGGAGATCAGGAATGATGGTGGGCGCAAGCAGGAGGGATGGTGGGCACGAGCACTGAGACATGCAAGGAGCACATGCGGTCGCGCAGTTACTGCTGCTATGTTGCAAAGCTCGCCGTGCACCCTCCCCTGCAACTGCAGCAATGCTGCGCGTCCACTGGTGCAGCATAGCTGCAGCAGGCGACGCGCACCTGCCGTTGGCACCGCCCTTCTTCATGCGCACTGTGCTGTGCGCAAACCCGTGCGTCATCAGCGTCAGCGTGCGCGCCAGCACCGGCCGCGCCAGGCCCACCACAGCGCTGCCGCTACGCGCCAGCAGGCCGCGCATCTCCGCCATGATGGCCTGCTTGACCTCGTTGTCCAGCAGGAACGCGCCGTGCGTGAGCTCGTGGTTGTACATCACCTGCGCGGGGCAGAGATTTTGAGCAAAAGACAGGTGTTTCGACGAGGGTCATGTGCACAGTGCGCGGGGCAGTGGTAAAACGTGATGCTGCCTGCAGGTTGTATAAATATTGAGTGCAGTAAGCTTGCTGGTGATGCTGCGGTAAAGCAAGCACACTTCTGAACGTCCATTTGCTGTGACGTGCAGCTGCCGCAGCAGTGCTGCTCACCTTGACGTGTCCCGCCACATCCAGCATGTCCTTCACCTCTGCAGCATCCATGAGGTCGTCCTTGCCGCTCAGCAGCACCACGCTGCCGGGCGCCAGGTCCTCAGGCCACCTGTTGATGACCAGCCACAGCGCCACAATGATCAGCACATGCGTCAGCGGCTAGCGGCAGCTTCCTAGCAACGCAAGCTGCTATGCGTGGCCTGCCAGCATACCACACAGTGCAGGCTCAAGCTGCAGGCGTGTGCTGTGTTGCGCAACTGTGCCATTCAGCCACTTACAGGTTGAGGTCGCTCCAGTAGAAGCGGCGCGCAAACGTGGCGCAGACGTGCATGTCCCGCGATGCCACCAGGCGGCCTGCGTCCTTCACGTACTCGATCAAGCTGCAAGCAGACATGTTTGCAGTAACATAAGTCAGCAAAGTACACAGCACAAGCAGCAGAGCAGACACGCATGGCATGCTGCTTATTGTAGCGATGTGTTATCAAGGAAGTACTGCACCTGCCATAGTGCATGTGAAGCATGACAGGTGCAAGTCAGCCTGCAACTCACTCGTGCGGCCTCCAGCCCCTCCAGACAGGCGTGCGGTACAGGAAGTTGAACAGCAGGTGCGGCATAAACCTGCGCAGCACACAACAGAGTCAAACATGAGCGTCTCAGCATGGAACACCTCGACAGCTTTGCCACTGTATGAGCTTCAACCTCTGCAGTGACACAGCAGGGCAGATGCTCCTGCTGCTGCTTGCTGCATACACCCACGAACACACATCACAGCGGAAGCCCCAGCGACTGGTAACAAAAGCAGAAGCAATCATTTCACATTGTATGCATGTGGCAAGCACTACAGTGGTGGAAGCCAGTGCACTCACATGCCAAAGCACACCGGGTCCATGAGGCACAGGGTGTGCACGCGCTTGCGGTGGTGCCGCGCCAGCATGCCCGCGATGAAAGTGCCTGTGACACAAGGCAGCAGAAACAGGGTAAGCCCTTGCTTATAGTTGACATGGCATGTAGCTCTAGTCACAGCCATGGCACCATGTCAGCCAGGAGCCAGAGGACTATCGCCCCCAACCAGCAAGAATGCAGCACCTGCTGTGTCACAGGCCCATGTGCACTGCTTTCAAGCTGCTGCCACAATTAATAGCGCTGTTTCAGCTCACCGTACGAGTGCCCCACCACGCACGCCTCCTTCACATTCAGCTTGTCCAGGATGCCCGCAACCGAGTCCGCCACCTCGTCTGCCGTGTACACCTTGCCCAGGCGCATGGCCACGCCCCTGAACTCCACAGTGATCACGGGGTGGCCCAGGCCCATCACGTGCAGGATCATCTCCAGGTAGCCTGCAGCAGCGTGGCAGCAGCAGCAACAGCAGCAGAAGCTGGACACAATGCATTAGTAGCAGAACACCGACACTGTCGTCTGCTCTGCCAGCAGATGCTGACAGCAACATGGCTTGCAGGCTGGCCTGCTGCCATGCACTGCCATCGCAGCTGCGCAAGGCCTTGCAGGAGACTTTGGCAGCGCGCAGGCACAGCATCATCAGCTGAGGCTTTGTACACAGCAGACTTGCCGACCCACCTGGCAGGCCACCCACGCCGTGCAGGAACAGCACCGGCGTGTCCGCGCTGCCCAGGCCCTCGCTGAGCGCGCCCTGCAGCGGGTTCTGCATGCCGCGCAGCGCAATGCTGGTGGCAGTGCTCAGCCCGGGCGCCACCATGCCCTGCTGCGGCGCTGCGCCCTGACTGGGGAACGAGCCCTGCCCCGCCTTGCCGCTCATGCTGCCTGCTGCTGCCGACGCTGCGGAGAAGCTGCTGGCAGCAGACACCGCAGACAGGGCTCGCTCGCTTGGCGCGCCGTTGGCGCTGCCATCTGCAGCAAACGGCGTCCAGTCCGGAGGTCCTGCCATGAATGGCGAGGACTTGGTGTGCGACAGAGCAGAGTTGCTGCGCGAGGGCGCCTTGGTAGGAGAGCCAGACCCCGTGGGGCTGCTGCTGCCGCTGCCGCCGCTGCTGCTGGACACGCTGGGTGCTATGTTGCTGTTAGCAGCCGCAGCAGGCACAGCTTGGGGCATCTTGTATGGTGGGGGCAGGCCGTTGTGGCCATTATCCCCTGCTGCCGGTGCTGCTGCCGCGCCTGCTGCCATGTCTGCAAGTGCACAGCTGCTGGTGGCGCGGCTGGCCGTGGCTGGCTTGGGCTTGGTCTGAGGCACATTCAGCGTGAAGTATGACAGCCCACTGCACAGGGGCAGCACAGGGGCAGGCACACTGCAGTGTTAGGGATTCGTTACAACAGAGATATGCTGACACAAAGAGTAAAAGGTGGCTGACACAACACAAAGCACCTGTTGAGTGTGGGTGGCAGCTGTTTTGAACACTCAGCAAATCATGTAACACGAGTACAGCAGCCGGTCGAGCGCCTGCAGCAGCTCACTTGTGCTTGTGGTGCTCAAAGCCCCAGCGCTTCAGCAGCTGCCGCGCAAACCACCCCACAGCCTCAGTGGCCAGGTAGAACGTCAGCGGCCGCCAGCAGGCATTGATGGGCTCCCACAGGTGCCCCATGAACTCAATGTCGCTGTTGAAGCCACGCTCAAACTTGATGCCCCAGGTTGCTTCCAGCTGGTCCACCATCTGGCTGGGGATGTGGCCCAAGCCCTGCTCGTGCATCTGCTGCCTGCAGGACACACAGAAATACGCAGTGTTTCAGCACTGCATGCTGTGCCTGGGTTGCAGGAGGACAGTCTGCCTTGTAGCCCTAGGAACACCTTGGCATACACAGTAACACAGGGTGGCAAACACCATAAGTTTGTGAACTAAGCATTGAATCAACATCTGTGCTTGTTCCAAACACAGGCAACTTCGAAGCTGTGCATGCTTATGCAGTCGTCAGCTTAGGCTGCAAGTCTGACTCAGTGCTGCTGCACGTGCCGCTCACCTGGTGCGGTACCAGAAGCCATAGGCCATGAAGTCCTCCGCATTGTCTGCAGGAAAGACAGAAAGCTGCACGTCAGGATGTGTGCCACCCATGGTGAGGGACAGCATGTTCCTGCAAAGCAGTATGCCCCAACTACACATAGCACTTCTGTGTGAAAGCTGCATGGGCTCTGCATACAGCGCCCCCTGCTCTGCCAGCTGGTGCTGCTGCCGCTGCTGCTCACCCCTCTTGATGTCCTTGAATGGTGCACCCTTGAACCATCCTGAGAAGTAGCCCTCATAGTCAACGCCATGAGGCAAGTCATTGCAGAACTTGAGGAAGCGCTGGAAGGTCTTGCGGCCATCCACCACCTTGGGCTCGTGCTTCTCCGGCTGCTGGTTCAGCTCGTTGTACCTTAAACACCCAGATATGCACATGGACAGGCATTGAGGAGTGGGGACATCAGCAAGGGCCAACGCTCCTGTACATGCTGCTACTGCTGTTGGCTCTGCTGCTGTGCTAGGTCTTCTACATGCAGGCACAGCCAGCTGAGCATCTGCAGCTCACCTGGGCCTCCAGTAGAACACGTAGAAGATGATTTCAATCACCAGCCACGTGGCCAGAAGCGAGTAGCGCAGGGGCCATAGGATCTGCCAGAGTGTGAAAGCTGCCACTAGCAGTGCTGCAGCGCCCACTAGCCGCTGCGGGGTTTTGCTGTCGAACTTGAATATGCGATTGTCTGCCGATGGCACAGCCATTCCGGCGACCGGTGCCATGGGAGCTAAGCCGAGCTTAAAGGCTTTGAGGCATCCCGACACAGCTGTTGTGCAAGCGATATAACTATTCACTTGCTCAATACTTTCGTTGTCTCAACAAACTATTCAGGCATGTGTTGCTGGTCGTGCACGCTATGTGCACTCCTCTTGGGTCCCAAGTGCTACCGCTCAGTGCTGTGGTACTTCCTCAACTACACTATGGCGTGGCAGCAATACAAACTGAAAAGGCACATGTCTGGGCATTTGTGGGGCCCTCAGGTCTCTGAGTGCGGCTGTGTCACCATGCACTCGCCATCTGTCACCCGGCTTAACCTGACAACACGACACAAGCAGCATGATCGTATGGACAGACTCGAGAGTATAACGCCGCCTCTAACCTCAGCGGTCAACTGACGTCGGCGTGCTGGGCAGGCCGTGTAGTTTTGGCGGGTGCCGAGGCTGGACGGGGCAGCATAGCGGGGCTCAGCTCTGTCAAGAAGCTTTTCAGCAGCTTGTCAACGCCGATTAACCCCTTGTTGATCCGTACACGCCCAGCTGTGGCGATGTTGCGAGAACAGCGCTGCCACAAGCGTCATGTAGTTTCCTTGCACCGATCTTGGTGCAGTCGGCACACCCCAAACCGTGAAAGTCCGTTGTTTGCACCACATGCACTTGATCAGGATGCAAACAGACTTCGTCTGTTCGTCGATCCAGCCTTCACGTCCTTGCCTGGCATGCGCAGCTGAGTTACAGTCACTGGTGATGATGAGCAGAACCCATCTTTTGTCAATCGCTGGCATCAGTAGAGGGCTGTCAATAAAATCTAAGGCGAAGAGCATCAAAATCAGTGCCAAACTTGAACACACTCAGGGTAGGCATGTGTGCATGCAGAACAGTTGAAAGGCAGCTCATGACATGAAAACTGTACACAACAAGAACACGGTCACGCTAACCTAACGCAGGACTTGACCAGTGAGCATAAAATCATTGGAGATAGCAAGGCACCACAGAGACTGCCAGTGCACATCTGCTCATCTACTTGTGAAGGGTCAACCGGGGACAAGTGCTACTCTGAATGCCATAACTCTTAACAGCTGTGCACCCCGCCTCACCAACCATCTGCCATACAAAACCACATGCAAGTTGCGCTGCTGCTGTCAACTGATGAACAAAGCGCAGCACGTGCCAGCAAACGCAAGTCGTCACTTGCGGTGCCCGCTAGGACAGCATGGCGGCAATGAACATCCACAATTACTGGTGCCTACCATGGGGGCCACCCAAGCAAAGCCCCATCTGCGTCATGGTGACCTGCCACGCTAGCCCTGCGCCATGCAAACCAGCTGCGGCATCTCAGCTGGTCATGCCCCAGTTTCTGGCACCTGCCCCAGGCTCATAGTCGCTTCTGCCGCTTAGACACACGCGGCGAGTGCTTCTCCATGCCAGGCTGGGGGTCATCAAACACATGGTCGCCCTTGTCCACGTGGTCCTCAAGCACACGGGCAGCAACGCTGTCGCGCTCCTTGGCCACCCGCCTGCCGATCGTCTCGTCATCTGTGTCGGCTCCAGAAGCAGCGCCCGCAGAAGCTGCAGCGCGGCCAGAGCGCGGCCTGCCGCGGCCCCTGCTCCTGCCAGAGCCTGACGCACCCCGGCTGGAGCCAAATGCTGCACCACCTAACGCTGCAGCTGCTGCTTCCTGCTGCTGCTCCGCTTCCTGCTCAGGCTCTTCTGCTGCTGCAGCTGCTGCACGCGTGCTGCTTGTTGACCGCCCGCGGCCCCGTCCCCTGCTGCCCCTGCCCCTGCCGCGGCCCCTGCCCCGTCCCCTGCCCCTGCCTGAGCCAGCAGCAGCACCCTCATCATCCTCAGGCTCAATCTCGCTGCCAAAGGCACCATCTGCAGCCTCATCCTGCTGCTGCTCCCCTTCACTCATGTCGCCATCCGCAGCTGCTGCTGCATCTGCATCCCCCTCTGCAGCTTCGCCACCAATCAGGCGCCCAAAAAAACTACCTACACCCCCCAGCCAGCTGCGGCGCTGCGCACCAGGCTTGCCACTGGCTGCAGCTTCTGCTGCCGCAGCCTCTGTTGCGGCTGCTGCGCCATCCTCCTGGTCCTCCTCCCCCTCAGCATCATGCCCAGCTGCAGAACGCTTGCGCTTGCTGCCAACAGACCCGGGTGCAGCCTTGCGCCCCTTGCGGCCCCTGCCAGCACCTGCACCTTCTGAGGCCTCTGCTGCTGCTGCTGCTGCTGCTGCTGCTGCTGCCTCCTGCTCTGCTTGCTCAGGGCCGCTACCAGCCATCTCAGCATCGCTTGCATCAGCAGCTGCCGCTGCTGCCGGCTGCTCCTCAGTGTCTGTTGCAGCTGCCTCACCTGGCACTGCTGCTGACGCCCGCCCCTTGCGGCTGCGCCGCGCAGGCTGCGCAGGAGCCACTGGCGCCGCTGCAGCAGCCGCTGAGCTGCGGCCCCTGCGGCCAGCGCCCGGAGTGCCCCGTGACGGCTGCGCCACCTCCTCCCCATCTCCAGCTGCAGCTGCGGCGATGCCCATGCCAGCCGAGCTGGTGGCTCTGCTGCGTGTGAGCCTGCCTGCTGCTGCAGGTGCTGCTGCAGGTAGTGCTGCCGCTACCTCTGCTGCTCCCTGCAGTGCCGCATCCTCTGGGATAGCTGGCAGTGCTGGCACAGCAGCAGCAGCAGCCGCTCCTGCGACTGCTGCCCCGGCAGCCTCATCTTCATCTGCTGCTGTGATTTCACTGGGCCCTGCAGCTGCTGGCTCAGCGGCTGTAGCAGCAGCGCGGCTGTTGCGTCGTGCGCGGCCAGCCCCAGCGCTCGCTGCTGAGGACGTCTTGCGTCCACCGCCTCGCCTTTTTCTGCTTGCAGGTGCTGCGGCATCCACTCCTGTCGCCTCAAACTGCATGGGCTCAGCAGCCTCAGCTACAGCTGCCGGCTCTTCAGCCACAGGCTCTTCAGCTGCAGCTGCCGGCTCAGTTTCTGCTGCAGCTGCGTGCTCTGCCTGTGCTGCAGCTGCCTGCTCCGCCTCTGCTGCAGCTGCGTGCTCAGCCTGTGCTGCAGCTGCCTGCTCCGCGTCTGCTGTAGCTGCAGCGTCCTGTTCTGCTGCAGCTGCTGCAGCTGCCTGCGTCACGCTGCCAGGCGTGCTTGTCCTGGCGAACGCCCTGTGCATCCAGCCGAGCCCTAGCAGCGACCCGCCACCAGGGGTCTTGCTGATGGAAGCGTACGTAGAGGTGCCGACGCCAACACCTGCTGCAGCAAGGCCTGCTTCAGCACCAGCTGCTGCTGCTGCAGCTGCTGCAGCTGCCCTGCTGCTGCCAGCACCGGCATTGCCAATCATGGGAGGGGTAGCTACATCTGCATCTGCACCCTGCTGGCTATGCGGCGAGGCAACGTCTGCCATCCTGCGGGCAGTTGCTGCCGCCGCTCGTGCTGCGTTTGCTGCTGCAAGCTCCAGGATGTCTCCTGCCTCCACACCCATGCTGATGTCACCATCACCTGCTGCTGTGGCTGCTGCTGCTGCTGGCGCCTGCTCATCTTCATCTCCTAACCCAATCCCAGCAACTGCCGCGACAGCCGCCCTACGAGCAGTGCGTGGTGTTGGTGCAGCCTTGGGGGCTCTGCCTGCACGCCTGCGGCCAGCACCGCCACCTGATGCAGGCACAGCTTGCTCCTCTGCTGCAGCCCCTGTCTGTGGTGCAGCCTCTTCCTCCTCCTCTGCTGCTGCTGCTGCTGCTGCCAGGTCACCAGCCTCTTCTGGCACCGCAGGCACCGCCGCTTGCCGCTGCTCATCTTGCTGCTGCTCCTGCTGCTTCTTATGTGCACTGCGGCTGCTGCTGCGGGCCCTGCTTGCCGGTGCTGCTGCCGCAGCCTTCTGCCTGGCCCTGCCCCTGCCTCCTGATGCGGCTGCCCCCTCTGCAGCGTCATCTTGCTGGTCTACATCATGGAACTCGTCTGCTTCATCAGCCGCTGCTGGTGCAGCTGCTGTTGCACCTGCTGGTGACGCAGCAAGCAGCTCCTGGGCATCATGGAACTCCTCTGCAGCATGTACTGCAGCAGCAGCAGCTGCTGCGGCTGCCTCTGCTTGCTGTGCTGCTGTCTGTTCTGCTGCTGCTGCTGGCTCCTTTGCTGCCTCTTCCACTTCCATGTCGGCTGCAGCATCCCCAGCCACTAGCGCTGCTGCTGCAGCGCTGCGGCTCCTGCCAGCCCTGCCGCGCTGCTGCTGCTGCTGTTGCTCCTGCTCAGCGGGTGCCTCTGTAGCAGGAGCTGCAGCTGCAGCTGCTGCTGCTGTTGCTGCTGCTGCTGTTGCTGCTGCAGTGCTCCTGGGCCTGCCCCTGCCCCTGCGCCGCGGTGTTGTCGCCTCAGCAACTTCCGCTGCCGCGCCTGCTGCTGCTGCTGCTGCTACCTCCTGCTCCTGTGCTGCTGCCTGGCCTGCTGGATCAACCTCCATGGTCCTCTCCTGCTCCTGCTCCTGCTGCTGCTGTGCTGCCGCGGAAGACGGCCCAGCCACAGCACCTTCACGCGCTGCTGCTGCTGCGGCTGCGGCTGCTGCCAGGGGTCTGCCTGGCGTCCTGGACATCCCAAACAGGTTGGCAATGCGGCTCACAGGTGACAGTGGCACAGCTGCTGCAGCTGCTGCTGCACGCTGCTGGGCCAGGGTCTGCTCTTGCAGCACAGCTTCTTCACGTGCCTGCAGCAGGCAGAGAGTGTGTGGATCACAGCAGAAATGGCAGACGCACGTGTCAGCAAAGGATGCCCCACCAACTGTGGGCACTGGGTGACTGCAGTGGGCTGAGTACACATCCTGCCTGTGCTTAGATGGCGGGGCCCATGATGCATCTGCAGCAGCAGCCTCTCCAAGGCGCTCTGCATGGTGATTCACTGCAAGCACCTGTGCATGGCAAGCTGTTTTGACCCCGCATCACAAAGTAACGCTTAAACGATGTACACACCCGTGTGTCAGCACACACCCACCTGCACTTCAGCCTCCCTGGCAGCCAGCTGCTGCTCAGCTGCCTCCTGTGCAGCGCGCTGCTGCAGCAGTTGCTGCTCATGCTGCTGCAGCGCTGCCTGCCTGGCGTCCAGCGCCTGCTCCTGCGCAGCAGCAGCAGCCTCGCGCTCGCCCACTGCTGCCTCTGCGCGGGCCAGCTGTGCAGCGCGTGCATTGAGCTGCAAGGCCCTGTTGCTAAGGGTTTTGTCGTGGTCGTCCTGCTGGTCCTTGCGTGCAGCCAGCTGGGAGTCGCGCTGCCCAACAGCCTCCTCCTGCAAGGTCCAGGCGGTGCAGCATCATGGCAGGGGGAAGACGGGGTCAGCAAGGCAGCTGAGTGGAACTAGCAGTCGGGCCGGCAGGTGTAAGCAGGTGTAAGAGCGCGTGGTGATGCTGCACAGCTCGCAGCGGCATGTGTATGGTGGTGGCAGCAGGTGACACAATATTGCGGCGTTGCCCTTCAGCAGCTCCACACACACATATCCTTATATGAAAACCTGCAAGCACACCGTCTGCTGCATCTTATAAGTTCTGTCCCTTGCCACTGGCTGGGCAGCTTGAGCATGCAGGCTGAAGGTGCCAAGCTATCCCTGCCCCATGCTGCCCACCTTGGCCTGCAGGCGCGTCTCCCTGTCAGTCAGCGCAGTCTCCCGCTGGTCGTTCACCAGCTGCGCCGCATGCAGCTCCGACTGCGCCGCAGTGAGCGCCTGCTGGCCTGCCTGCAGCGCAGCCTCGCGCGCCTGCAAGTCTTGCGTGGCAGCAGCGACTGCCGCCTCGCGGGAGGCAAGATTGGTGTTGCGCTCGTCCTGTGCAAAGGCGTTCTGCGCAAGCTCTGCTGCACGAGCGCTGCTGGCCCTGCAGGAGGATGCAAGAGCCGGGAAGTGCAGCAGAGTTGCCAGGCAGGTGGGCAGCAGTCAGGGCAGGCTTGCACACATGCACATTCATCAGCCTGCTTTGGCTTTGGTGTTCCTGCAAGCTGTGCCTGTTTCTGTTCGGATTACGGCATTCGCAGGCACCCATATGCTGCTGCGGCAACCACTCCCTACTGCAGATGCTGAGCAAATCCCGCCCAGCCAATCTTCCCGCACCTGCGCCCTGCCTCTAACTCCTCCTCCTGCTGCTGCACCGCTGCCTCCCGCTCGTCCAGTGCACGGGCGCGCGCCTCCTGCTCGTCCTTGCGCTTGTCGGCCTCAGCCAGCCGCTTGTTCAGAGCAGCCTCCTGCTTGGCCTGCGCGACGGGGAGAGGCGTGTGCAGGTGTGATGATTTGAGAAGAGTGCAGCAGCGCGTGCTGGTGGGCATGGAGAGAGATGTCTCACGCAGCGCAGAGAGGATGCAGACATCAAGGAGCATGTCAGCGTGCCTTTGCGCAACAGCAAAATTTGCAATGCTTCATCTGCTTGAGCCAGGGAGGGGCCACAGGGCGGGCCAGGTGCAGCAAGTAACAAGCATAGCAGCAAGGGGAGCCAGCCAGTGACCAGCTCACCAGTTGTGCTGCGTGCTTCTCCTGGAACTTGCGCTCCTTGTCTGTGGCAATCTTCTGCTGGTTCTGCTCTTGCGAGCGCGCATCCAGTGAGGAGCGCAGCTCCTGCGGCAACAGACAAGCGGGCGGCATTGCAATGCGTCAGTCAATGCATATCAGATGCACAAACTAGCATCGCAGCGGGTAACTACAGGCAGCTGCGTTTCAACATGCACCCTGTCTGCTCTGTTCAGCACGGGTGAAATGAGCAGCATGCCCTACTGAGCTGAGACAGAGACACCAAGCAACTTTGGCCATGCCCTGCACACCAGGTGCACCTTCCAGTCCACACCAAGCAACCTGCTGCCTCACCTCCAGCTTCTGCTTCTCCTCATCCAGCTTGTCCTGCTGCTGCTGCTTCTCCTTCTCCAGCTTGGCCTGCTCCTGCTTGAGCTGCTTGCGCAGGGCATCAGCCTCCTTGCGCTCTCGCGCACCCTGAGCATCCACATCAGCCTGCGCCAGCCGCGCGTTGGCAAGGACCTCCTCAGCCTGCTGCTTTGCCTGCTCTGCGTCCTGCTGCGCCTGCTGTGCGCGCTGCTGCGCTGCTGCCTTCGCTGCATCTGCCGATGCCTTTGCGGCAGCGACCTCCGCTGTCAGCTGCGCCTCGCGCTCTGCAAAGGTCTCCTGCTGCGCCTCCAGCTGCGCACGCAGGTCTGCAGCGGCAGAAGCGACATGATGCACTGGTGAGGACAACAACAGGGCTGAAAGTGTACTGCGGGGTTGGTTGGTGTGCCTAGACCATGTGGTGACTGAGCCGGGCATTCCTGCAAAAGACTGCTTGCTGTGGTGGTGACCTGCTTCCTCGCTTGGCACCCACGGCACCAACCATAACATGCACGTCATATTGAAGCGACAAAAGCGGTGTCAGGTGATGGCTGCGCTTCTACGACTGCTAGCTGACACAACCACCACCACATGAGTGTTGCATGTGGCACGTACCTTTGAGCTGCTTGTCCTTGCTGGTCTCGCTGCTGCTGGCGACATCAGCATCTGCTCGCAGCTGTGCCAGCTGCTGCTGCAGGGAGTCCACCTCAGCCTGCGGCATGACACGGCACACCGCACACGCAAAAGCAGCGCAGTGCAGCAGCGTTTGCAAGTGCTACTGCCTGTGTTTATATAAAGCGCTGCGGGTGATCTTTCAGCACGCAACCACACACACGCTAGGGAGCTGTGCAGCATTGCAGCCAGCATCCTCCATGGTGCATGCTGCAGGACTGGCTTCATGAATTGTGCGGTCAATTGATGGCAGGCTGTGGACAATGGGGCGGGCTTGAAAGTCTGCCAGCTGTAAGCGATGCCGGGACGCCACTCATTTATCACCCACCTGGTGACGTGCTGCTTGCTGCTGCAGCTGCGCCTTGACGCCGTCAACCTGGGTGGCAAGCTGGTCACGCTGCTGTGCTGCCCGGTCAGCATCAGACCTGCAGCAGTGCCAGCAGCATGTGCAGCGGGCATGTAACGTCAAAGCAGCTCCAGCAGTCTGTTTGTTTGCTGCAGTTTGCATTGAGGCTGGTCAGGATGCTGTTGCTGATATGCTTGCACATATTTCTAGCACAGGCAGGGCCTTGACCTGTACAGTTGCGTGTCAATGTTTGGCTGAAGGACACCTGCACATGTAATGCCGCAGCACATCACGCCGCATGCCTGCGTAACAGTAACTGTGCTCAAAGTATTGGTGCTGCCTGCCAGCAGCATGGACGGTGCTCCAGCAGCACAAACCCACGCACCTGGCAGCCTGGCAGCCTGCATGCTCCGCTTGCAGCTGCTGCAGCTGTTGCTGCAAATCCTGCAAGCTGCTATTCAGCCGCTGCTGCTCTGCTATGGATGATGCGTAGTATTCCTGCATCGCCTCCATGGCAGCCTGGGCACAGCAGCAACATCACCAGCTTCAGTCGGCAGCACGTAGACACTCCAGCCTGTCATAGCTGATGTGCAACTTGCGCCTATTTGCACGAGCGCATGAGCAATGCAGTGCAGGCGTCGCTGTCACCCAGCAGAGCATGCAAGTGCTGCATGCCATCAGCTGCTGTAGTACTCATACCTGCCGCTGTGCTTCATAGTCCTCGATTGCCAACGTCTGCTGGTCGCTGACAGCCCGCAGCTCCTCAACCTACAGCAGGAATGTCAACTGATTGTCAGTCTTTTGGCATTGCAAGCTGTCCCAGGCAGCCCTGCATGGCAGCAGTGCTCCAGTACCTCTCTTTGTGCCACCTTGAGCTGGCGCTCCACTTCCCAGTACTCATCCCAGCTAACAGCAGCCAGGTCCTTCTTCCTGCGGAGCCAGGGTGGTCTTGAGTAACCCGTGCATATGTAAAGCACGAATGGGCCGTCAGATGCACGCACCTGACTGAGCTTGGCGTGTATGACATATTGCCCTTGAGTTGATCAATGTTGCCCGGCTATTTCAGAGCAGCGCATGTGCATTCGTCATCCACTGCTTCAAAGCATAATTGTTAATAGCTTGACTCGAAGAAGAAGCTGTCGACGAGGGTGCACTGCCACCCGGCAGCAGTCCTTGATGCTGTGCTTGTACTTCTCGCTGACAAGACGCACCGCTTGCTGTGCATGCTAACTGCTCATTGCACCCATCGGCAGCTGTCGGCAGCCTCCTTCAACAATTTGCAGTCGGTGCACCGGGGCGCAGGTCTTGCTTTCAAACTGCCCCTGCAATGTTCGGGGTCGTCAATTAATCTTTCATGTTGATTAAACATGTAACAAAAATATACATCTGCTGATACAAAGTAGATGATCGCAGCACTCAGCGACACGTGGCGGGTGCCCAGGCTGCTGTGCAGCTGCCACCTTCAAGATCGGCACGCTCCACCTCGTGTGGCATTGAAACAGCAGAACAACTTGAGTTTGGCTTATAAACGTGACGTGCTGCCCAAAAGCTGCTGCTATAGGTCAGGTTCTACTTTTGTGTGTGCTTCCCTGCAGAAGACACACCTTGCGTCAAGAAAACAGCATCTGTGGCGCACAGACAGCATCTGTTCCATGACGTGTGCAGCACAGGAGGATATCTGCCCTTCTACTTCGCACGCTTCTTCATGGACAAGACCAGGCGATGCAGTCGGCTGCACAGCTTCTGCCTGCTGCTAAGTTGCGCCTATCGTCAGAGGTGTCCCCATCAGCGGCAGTGCAGTGAATCGCTTACGAGATGCAGTGCAAGACTCAGAGCAAACATAGTGGTCCTCACCGCAGATGCAAGAGGGATGCATCCGATGAGTCCAGAGTCTAAGGGCTGTAGCATGCTACAGGCGATGCGCATCGCACCCATGGTGTGGTGAATCTCTGTCCTTTTGCGAAGGGTGGCAGGGCCAGCTCCGCGTGCATGGAACGGCCAAGCAGCATCACAACAAAGACCGTCCAGGCTAGGTGCACAGCGTATGTTGTGCTTTTTTGAAGCTGGCAGCTCTAGCTGCAGCTCTAGCTGCCAGCGCACTGCACCAGCTCTGGTGCCCTGAGGCGCCAGCACAGCTCTGGAGGCCCCAAAGTTAATTGAGTCGAACCGACCCTGACTCCTGGCTGACTGCAGAATTTGGAATGCACCTTTGCAGCAGTGGCTGCGAGACGTCCCCAGTGCTTGACCAGCTGAGGTGCGGTTTACTGTGAACCTTGGACGTCAACCACTCCTGCATTCGGCCCGCTGCCAGCAACCGGCCTGAGCACAGCCCCATGGCAACATCTGGTGAATCCATTACCTCCTTCACACAGCCATGGCCGAGAATGCGCGCAGTTCGAGCTGAGCCTGATTACTGAGTCACAGCTGCTACCCGCCCCCAAGCGACTACACAGGCGACAGGCAGTGCCTCGTTTAGCTTACGTCAGCATATTGTGCAGCTCGCTGCGGCGCTGATGGGGTTGAAGTCCAGCGGTCGTGGCGCCTTGCCCTCGTTCGCCGTGTGGCAGGCCCACCAGCTACTGGCGAGAGACGTGCTCTTCGGCTCGTTCCTGCTGCTGACGTTTTGCCTGTACCTCTTCAAGACAGCACCGGCTGCCTGCGAAATAGGCCCCGAGCCCGCCCTAACAGCAGCAGACAGCAGCAACACCCGTAGTGAGCAGCAGCACTGGCCGCTGGCTTGGCAATTCTTCTGCAGGCCCTTCTCACTTACACCAAGCACCTCCAGCCTCCAGCAGCTTGCAGCGCCATGGCAGCAGCAGCAGCAGCTGCTGTCCGCTGCTTGCCAGGCAGTGCAAGATGCTGCGAATGCGTGCATTGCACCCAATACAGCTGACCAGCAGCAGCAGGCGCAAGCTCAGGGCAGCTTCTTGGCGATTGCTGGTGGCTGGGCGCTTCTGGCAATCGGTGCAGCAGGATGGGCTGTCAAGGGCGTGGCAACAAAGCTGCTGGTCAACTGCACGGGCATACTGGTGTGCTGCCTGCAGGTGAGCAAGCTGTGCTACGAGGGCGATTGTGCTAATAATGTCGGTCTGCGCAGCTTCTGCAGTATGCCATGCGTCAAACATATATGAAACTTTGAACAGGGCAGCCGCCGTTGAATATTGCACATGCCACGCCCTTGACAGCCCATCCTGTCAATGAATATTGCACATGCAGTTTCCATCACTTCACTCGTGCCTGCAGTGCGTGCATTGCTGCTCAAGCGCCCAGGCTGCTGCATGGCTGGTCTTGTCATGCTTCACGCTAAATGACACCCTGCTTGGTCTAAATCTTGCTGTCGTCCTTCTCTGCTGCATTTCTACAGGCGATGTTTGTGTACTTCGCGTGTGGCTGGCTGACCGGAGACCCTTTCCACATGCTCATCCCTCCGCTACGCCTAGGGCTGCTGCTGGTGCTGTGCACCCCGCTGCCACTGCCCAACCTGCCGCTGCTGGCTCGCTCCTTGGCAGCAGGGCCAGCGAAACACTCCACGCACCACCGACTAGCTGGGGCAGTAGTGAGGGCAAGCAGCAGCAAGGCAGCTGCCAGCAGCAGCAGCAGCAGCAGCAGCAGCAGCAGCAGTTCCTCCTGGGTGGTGTGGTACCGCCCAGCCATGTACTGGCAGCAGCCGCGCCTGCGGCAGTGGGTGATTCTGGCACAGCGGCTGCTGCCGCCACTCACAGCTGCTGCCAGTGTGGGCTTCATCCCTGAGCGTTTCTTTGAGCTGGCCTCCCTGCGCTACTGGCCCATGGCTGGGCAGTACATCTACCTTGGCTGGACTGCATTTATGCTTGCGGTGAGCGCCAGCGCCTGCGGCGCTGCAGCAACTGGACAATCCAGGGATTGGCAGGGCAGCGGTTCATGACATGGCACTGCTGACATAGCTGCTTATGTGCATGATCAGATGACAGTGTATTGCATCGTGACATGCGCGTCTGCCCTGCAGTGCTAGCTCCAATATGGCAACAGCTGGATACTTCTTGCACAGCAAAGGCATCTACAAAGCTCTTATGTGTGACGATATAGCATAATGCGATGCACATTGCAATGCACACCACATCAGCTCAGCGGTTGCAGCAGCCCAATGCACTCAGCGCTGCCTGCACCCCTGCCTTCCCGCCCCCTGCCTGGCCACCCACCCCCTCCCGCTCCTTCCTGCAGCTGCCGTTGCGGCTGCACCTGGCGTCCTCGCTGGCGGAGTGGCTGCTCATCGCCTCCACAGCGCTGCGAGTGAACAGCGTGTACCACGGCATCCCCCCGGCCAGCGCCACCAGCCTGCAGCAGCTGCTGGCCAGCGCGCTGTTCGTGCTGGTGCTGCCAGCAGCAGGCGTGATGTGGCTGGAGCGGGGGCAGCGCGCCCGCTACCAGCAGCTGCAGCAGAGGCTGCGGGACGCCGGTCAGGAGGAGGAGGAGGAGCAGCAGCATGGGCAGGAGAAAGCCAGCTGCAGCGCATTCATCGCCAAGCAGCAGAGTTGCGGCACAGAGGATCCCGCTGCAAGCACAGCAGCAATGGACAGCAGCAATGGCGCTGTCTGCAGCAGCACGAACCTGCGGCACTCCGTGCTGATCAAGAGGAGCGGCAGTGGCCAGCAAACCGGCAGCAACAGCACCACGCACACCAGCAGCAAGCCTGTCAGCAGCTTTGCCGTGCTGGCTCATGCAGATGCACCTGATGCTCAGCAGCAGGGACAGCAGCAGCAGCAGCAGCAACCAGCAGGCTGCAGCCCTACTGCATCTGATGCTGCAGACACTAATGCTGGAGTGGAGCAGCCCAAATCACCTTTGGCCCGTGCCAGCAGCAGCAGCATACCACCCAGACACAACAGCAGCAGCAGCAGCAGCAAGTCACGCAGGAGCAGGAGGCAGAGTGCCCCTTTGGGCAGCAGCATGAGCCAGCAGCTCATGGCAGACATTGCCGCTAGCCTGCAGCTGGCAGCAGCAGCAAACCCACCTCCCTCAGCACCTGCTGCTGCTGCGAAGCTGTCAGACCATGCAGCCGCCCCCCACATGACAGCCACACCAGCAGGCCTGCCAGCAACACAAGAGACGGCGCACCCAACACAGAAAACAGCAGCGGGCAACCAGCAGGACACTACGTATGCGCAGCACATGTCGCCGGCTCTAGATCTGGCTCCTGACAATGGCGGCATTCACAGTAGCAGGGATTTCCTGGCTTGCTTGGAGGAGTTTGCAGCCCCCAACCCGGCTCTGTCAGACCCTTGTAAAGCACCAGCAGCAGCAGCAGGCCCGGATCCGGCAAGCACCAGCAGCGCATATTCTGCGCTGCGCAGTGAAATGCAGGTCTGCAATGCCCTGCTTGGGCAGGAGACTGCTGCTGCTGTGCTGGCTGCTGCTGAGGCTGCTGCTGGCAGTGCATGTGGCCCGCGGCCTGGAGCAATGCCTCACTACACCTCACTGGCTGCCACCATGCCTGTTAGTGTCAAGGTGGGTGTGCTGGCATTTGTCCATCTGCGGCTTTGCAGGCAATTGCAAGAAGTGCAGTGTATATCATAAGTGCATTGCAGCTAGGGCAACTGAACAAGCTCTTTGGTGCTTCAGAGTTATCAGCAGTGCTGTTTTGAGCGCGCATGGCAGGTTGTAGTGTGCTGTGCAGATTCCAGCAGCAACATCCACAACCGTCAGTGACAGAATTGTTGAAGGTGCCTTCCTGCATGCCTGCTTTGCCCCCGTGCAGGTGCACACCTCGCACAGCAACGTGGGTGTGCTGTCCCCGCTGCTGGGCAGCACCCTGGCCGTGCAGCTGTCCCCCTTCAGCAGCGCAGCCGCGCCGCTGCAGCTGGCCACTGCCTGCTTCCCTGGC
>RWJK01001702.1:137097-158574 GCA_004335835.1 Scenedesmus sp. ARA3
GCCAGGGAAGCAGGCAGTGGCCAGCTGCAGCGGCGCGGCTGCGCTGCTGAAGGGGGACAGCTGGCCGGCCAGGGTGCTGCCCAGCAGCGGGGACAGTGCGCCCACGTTGCTGTGCGCGGTGTGCACCTGCACGGGGCAAAGGAGGTAGCACGCACATGCTTGGCCCTACGGGGTTAGGGAGCAGCACATTGGGTAGTGCGGCAAGGTACACCACATGCAGTTGCCAGCATGGGCACTGCTGTTGTCTCCTCTGCAAACCACCCACTGTATCAAACACGCATGCACCCAGATCATTTCCCTTGTCAATATGCATCGGCACAGCAATCACTCACGCACCGTGCCAACAGTGACGGTCGCCGACAAGCGCATGTGCACCGAAAAAAACATACGTGCACGCAGGCCTCAGCCACCCACCTTCAAGCTAACCGGCATGGTTGCAGCCAGCGATGTATAAAAAGGCATGTCCCCAGGCCGCGGGCCGCACCCCAAGCCAGATGCAGCCTCAGCAGCCGCAGCCAGCACTGCACTGGCAGCATCAGACCCCAGCAGAGCTGCCAGCCCAGAATGCACCTCTGCCATTAGCCAGTCGCTGTGGCCGCTGCTGCTGCGGCTGCTGCTGTTGTTGAATGTGTCGTCCTGTGACGCTGCGGCTGTTGCTGCATCGTGTGCGGCGTCCAGCTGCTGCGTTGCTGAGAGCTGCTCCAAGCATTCCAGGAAGCCGCTGCTGCCAAGGTTGTTGGCAGTGTCATCAAGGAACTGCCGCTGCTGCATTGCATGTAATGCACTCGCATCGCCACCGCGTGCAGAAACAGCTGCAGCAGACTTGCCTGGTGACGCTGCTGCAGCTGCTGCTGCTGTCATTGCAGTCGGTGAAGTAGGGATTATGGGTATGGAGGGTGCTGCTTCCCGCACAGCAGCAGCAGCAGCAGGCAGTGGCGGCGCTGCTGCTGCCAGCTGTAGGCTGCTGGTGATGTCTGCCATCAGCTGCTGTCCCAAGCTGGCAGCAGGAGGCTCGCTGTGCCTGCGGCGCGCTTTGCTGCTGCTGCGTTTGGCTGGTGCAATGCTGCTGCTGCTGCCATGCTGCTGAGCAGCTGTGGAACTGCCAGCATGTGCTGAAGATGCATCCACATCTGCAGGCTGATGACGAGTTTGGATGCTGATAGGTGCGTTGCCAGAAGATTGAGCACGTGCAGAAGCTGGCTGCTGCTGCTGCCGCTGCTGCTGCTTCTGGCGGACTGGCGCAGAATCATCACCAGCTGCAGCACCATTTGTGCTGCTGTGCCTGCTGCTGCTGCTGCTGCTGCTTTCCTTCTCGTGCCCCTGCTGCTGCTCTTCCTCCTCCTCCTGTTGTCCTGCCTCAGCCATCCTCTGCTGCAGCTGCTGGTAGCGGGCGCGCTGCCCCCGCTCCAGCCACATCACGCCTGCTGCTGGCAGCACCAGCACGAACAGCGCGCTGGCCAGCAGCTGCTGCAGGCTGGTGGCGCTGGCCGGGGGGATGCCGTGGTACACGCTGTTCACGCGCAGCGCGGTGGAGGAGATGAGCAGCCACTCCGCCAGCGAGGACGCCAGGTGCAGCCGCAGCGGCAGCTGCAGGGTGGGTGGTGGGGCGGGGATGGGTGGGCAGGTGGGCGAGTGGTGGGCACAGGGCGCAAGGTGGGCAGGCAGCAGCACAGTGTCAGCATCTCCACTGCGATCTGGCCAGCTCATAAGTCAACTCCACATGACATGGGAGGATTTGCCTGCCACCAGATATGCTTGCGCAGTGCGTTGTTGTGCCCAGGCGATTGATTCAATGTTACGCAGCTGTGTTGCAAATTACTATGCATTACAGGATTACAATACAATCAAGCCCCTGAAGGCACTCCAACATGCTGCAACCAATCCCTGCAATCCAAACTGCCCGCTGCTTGCTGCCTGAGATTTGCGCCTGCCGCTTGCCGCCTGACAGCTGCTGCTGCTGCTGCTGCTGTTAGAGGTGCTGTGCTCACCACAAGCATGAAGCCCTTCCAGCCCAGGAACACATACTGCCCCACCATGGGCCAGTAGCGTAAAGAGGTGAGTTCAAAGAAGCGGGGAGTGATGTAGCCGACGCTGAGCGCGGCAAACAGCGGCGGCAGCACACGTTGGCACATGATGATACTCAGCCGCAGGCGCGGCTGCTGCCAGTACATGGAGGGGTGGTACCACACCACCCAGGGAGTGCTGCTGCTGCTGCTGGAGGTGCTGCTCCTGCTGGTAGTGGTGGTTGCTGTTGTTGTGCTGCTGCTGGCAGTGGCGTTTCTGCTGCTGCTTGCAGGATCAGCTGGCGCAGTCATCCAGTGCTGTCTGCCTGCTGCTGCCTGCTGTCGCGTGGTGCGTCTGCGCCGCAGTAGGCTTGCCAGCCCGAGCACATTGGGCACTGGCAGTGGCATGATGAGGCAGAGCCCCAGCCCCAGTTGCAGTGGTGCTATCAGCATGTGGAAAGGATCTCCTGTGAGCCAGCCACAGGCGAAGAAAACGTACACTGCCTGCAAGCAGCAGCAGCAGCAGCGCATCATGGCGGCAGGTGAAGACATGCGAGGTCTGCAGACTCGACCAGCGTGCTGTCAGCAGAGGTACAGAACATATGCTGGTATGTTGGAATCGGTGTCCTCTGCTGGTTGCTATCCCTGCTTGGATGAAACTGCAACTACAATGCATGGTTCTTGGCGAGCGTAGTGTATGCTTGCTGAATACTTGCCCAACTGCTGCTGCTGCTGCTGCTGCTCACCTGCAGGGCGCCCAGCAGCAAGCCGGCACACTTGCCCAGTAGCTTGCCTGGCCACGCCTTGAGGCGGCTTCTCACTGTGCTAGCCGCCCGGTGCTTCCAGCTTCCAGCATGTGCGTTGCTTGTTTCTGCTGGCTTGGCTGTTTGCTGCAGTGGCTGCAGCTGCGGGCAGGTGTCCTGGGTGTGTGCATTGGGTGCTGCACAAGAAGCGGCACCATCTGCTGCTTGGTGATCGCTGTGTAACAGCAAAGGTGGAGCTGCAGGGCTTGGAAGCGTGCCTGGGGTTGTATGGTAGGTAGGAAAACCTTGCTGTGCACCTTGTATAAACCATGTGACTGGTGCAAGAGGTTTCCTGCAGAAGAAGCGCCAAGACAGTGGCCACTGCTGCTGCTGCTGCTGCTGCTGCTGCTGCTGCTCGCTCGTGATGCTGACACCGCCTTGCACGGCTGTAACAATATCAGGTCCGATGTTGCAGGCAGCTGGCACAGTTTTGAGGAGGTAGAGACAGAAAGTCAGCAGCATGAAGCTGCCAAACATCAAGTCTCGGGCCTGCAGCTGGTGGGCATGCCACACGGCGAAGGCAGGCAGCCCCTTAGACGCTTTCGAGTTCACACCCATTTCAAAAATGATAGATAATTAGTGCATTCACAACTAGGCTGTGTGCCTGCCCCTGCGTGCTCGTGGCAGCTGTGACTCGTCGATCTGCCGTTGGCTGTAAGTGCTCATCGTCCGCCCATGCAAACCTAACAAACGAGACGAATACTGCTGAACTCTGATGTGGATGCGACAAGGGAACGCGAAACGGCTTGTGCCATGGTAGGGTGCACCAGCAGTCCAAGGTTGAATGCAATACCCTTGCCCTCACACTTTGAGGTACATACCAGCGGCACTAAAGCTGCGCCAGCAACCCTGGGAACCGCGTCACAACCAGCGACGTTGCAACTTGTGCCGAAAATATGCGCGGTATGTTCATGGAGTCTGTGCAATGCCTGTGGTACTACCCTCATTCCTCTCCCTCGAGTAGAGCTCTACCCTGGAATGACGACAAGGTTTGTGCTTGTTCAATTCGCAGAAGCAGCGGGCAGGCCTCGTGTCTGCCACTTCAATCCACTCTTGACCCCTTCTTGCGATGCACACCGTCACAGCGCAATTGCACGGTGCAATGCACACTGGCAGCCGCTGCCAGTACTAGTGTTCGGACACTGCCGCACATGTGCAAGCAAGAACTTTACCAGGCTATTTAAAAAGGTTGCCATCAACAAGCATGATGCATGTTTGAGAACCTGTATACGCACGTGCGTACGTGCACAACCATCTATTGGTTGCTTGCAAGTCCGGTGGAACTCCTGTACGCTACCGCAGCAGTGACTGCGGAGCAGCAGTACCACTGACATCAGATGGGGACGCTGATACTACATCCGAGACCTTTGCCAAGATCACTGTGCATTACTGATCATCCTAGATCTGGAAGGTTGACCCTTACGTCTCGTTTCGCCCTCCGCTGCATGCTCTGCACAATTGGGGTGCAAGACCAGGAGCAGCTGCTGATCCAGCACAGCGCCCAGCGGACGAGCAAAGACAATATTGGTTCCATATACACACAGATGGTAAAAACACTGCTGATCCTCAGTGCACCGATTGCAAGGCGGTACGTGACAGGATTAGAAGTGACAGGTGTTGTCCAAACGAGGTCCCCACACACGTGGAGCATTTCAAGAGGCAATACAAGCTCTTCATTACAAGTTTCTGCTGTTATCTTCGGCGCCTGATACGCACGCCACCCTTACCGCCCACTTATCTGCTGTTTTACTGTTTCCCCCAACCCCCATCTTTCTGTGGCTCGCAGCCTCAGTTCGACAACTAATATAACTTCGATGGAGTAGGCTGCAGCCATAGCATGTAGGCAGGGCCCAGCAGGGGCCGCAGAGCGCTTGGAGGATGGCCGAGAGCTCTTTTGGCCAGCTGCAGCGCAGGCTATCACTGAAGAATGGACCGGGAGCGCTGATTAGTCCTCCAGCAATATTGGTGCAACATGAGGACGACGACCTTGATCGGCTGGCCAAGCCCATACTCACCAGGAGGAAGGACTTCATTGACAAGGAGGAGGAGGCCCGTAAGAGCCCCAACAGGGTGCTATACTTCCGCAGGAATGCCGATTACGACCGCCTGATTGAAGTCTGCAGCCGGAAGTTGGCAGAAAACCCCCGCAATGTGCGGGCGCTGCTCATCAGGGCCTCCTCAACCCTCAAGAAGGGTAAGTGTTGCTGGCTATCCAGCGTTTGACTCTGCAAAGCAAGCTGCAGCTGAATGTACTGTAATCAGCACTGGAAATACAGCCAAGATACACTGCTTGACAACGCAGCGGCATGCACAACAGCACACCTAGACCCCACCCCCGACTGGCAGCATCCAGTCGCTAAGACCATCTTTCAACAGACAGCGAAACCGTCACAACAACAGCAGCCGCGCGTATAACTCTGTTCAACAGCATGACTGCGGTCCGCATGGCATGGTTGCAGCCTGTTTGGTCTGCTGCTGCCAGCTCCACTCCTACGGCAGCTCTGATCCACCGACCTTCAGTAGGATCTGAACGCCCTGCAGTGCTTGCCAACATTGCTTTTGGCTGAACCCTTTCTCTGTTGGTACATGTGCAACTGCAGGCGCGCTAGAGGCCTCGCTAGCAGACTACAATGCAGTCCTGCAGCTGGAGCCGCGCAATGTTGATGCGTTGTACTACAGGGGCACAGTGTCTGAGAAGCTCGGCAAGCTGGATGAGGCCATAGCAGACTTCACAGCAGTGCTTACACTTGACCCCAACCACATCAAGGCATCCTATGCGCGCGGCGCTTGCAGGAACTTGAAGGGGGACTTTGCCTCAGCCATAGGTGCGGTTGCGCGGGGAGCAGCGGCTGCAGCAACAGCAGCAGCAGTTGTAGCTTATGCCAGCAGCAGTTGGTGATTGGGTTCACAAGCTCTTATCTCTGTCTGAAGCGGGAGCAAACCAGCGCAGCTAGGCAGCAGCGGCTGGCTGTGGCAGAAAATATGTACAGTGGGTCACTGATGCACTAGCTGCTGTAACAACAGCAGGGCACAAGCGCAGCTTCATGTCGAAGCGCTGGTTGTTCGGGCTGCAGGCTGCATTCGCATGACGAGCAACAGCACCTCGTATGCTGGGTGCTGGCTCAGCAACAGCTTTGCATTCTATCTTACTTTGCATGCTGGTAAATATACACCACAGAATGCACGGCAGCGAACGAAACGACAAGACACCTTGGCATCCCTGCATGTTGCCTTGCAGATGATTACACCTATGCGCTGGAGCGGGACAGGAAGCCAGCCAAGAGTGGCAGGAGCAGGGGCAGCAAGGGCACCAGCTTGCGGGAAGGCCTGCTGTCGCGCTCCACGCTGCACACCGGCAACTCTGATGCAGCCAGCGGCGGCTACAGCGGGCTCAACTCCATCAATCTGTCCAACTGCACCTCTCTCACCAGCAGCGAGATGGCGTCGCTGCACCTGCACAGCGAAAATGATGGTGAGCGGCCAGCGGGTGGCCGGCAGACAGCAGTGTTGCTGCAGGTTGATGACAGCTCCAGCATGCCAGAACAGCACAATGCCTCAATATGAGTATGCGCCCCATGCATTGGAGTGTTCTCTGGGCATTTGCAAGTTTTCTGCATGGTGGACTGTGCTGTGCTCGTTGCAGCTGCGGCTCAATGCCTGCCATTGTTGGTGCTGCTTGCAGACTACCTCAAGTCCAGCTCAAACAGCCCCACTTGTGCCTCGCCAGTGCACCAAAGCAGCTTCCGGCTGTTCGACCCGCAGCGAGGCAGCACAGGCGCAGGCTCAGCGGCAGCCTCAGCATGCAGCTACAACAACAGCAGCGCGGGCAATGGCTCAAATGCAGGCATTCAGGGCAATGCAGTGACGCCTCCATCGCTGTCAGCGCCCACTTCAGCGCGCGGCATGAGCAATGGCGACGGCTCGTACAGTGGCGGGGGCGGCAGCAGCCAGCGTCAGCAGCAGCAGCAACAGCAGAAAGCGCGGCAGCCCTCTTTGGAGGGCTCCCCTGCTGGCCGCGAGGGCAGCGGCACCGGGCCACTGGAATACGGCTCACCGCCTCTGGTGTCACGCAGCGGGTCCTGGTCAACCCTGAACCCACAGCAGCAGCAGCAACAGCAGCAGCAGCACGGCGGTGTCGCCGGTAGCGTCGCATCCATACTGTCGCGGCCTCCAAGCGCGCTGGCTGGGCAGCCGCCTGCCGCAGCCGGCAGCGGCGGCAGCGCCAGCAGCGGCAGTGGCAGCAGTAGTAACCTAGAAGCAGACCCCGCGAAACGCTCAAAGCTGGCAGATTACTACCATGCACGTGGTTATGCTGCGCGCAAGCAGGGTAACTTCAAGGGGGCGGTGGAGGAGTACACTCGTGCTCTTGCGCTGAGCCCAACACACTTCAAGGCGCTGTTCAACCGGGGCTTCTCGTATGACAAGGTGCGGCCAGCAGCCGGCTGGCTGCAAGCATGCATGTCAGTGCCGCTCTGCATCTGGCTGGTGCTTGCTGCTGCTGTACAAGGCTCCCACATGCCTATCAACACATTCGCTTGGCATCCAAAAACCTGGTGTTGGCTGATGGCTAAGCGCATACTCCACAAACTACGTGTTGATTGCACCTGCTTCTGTACCTGCCTGCCATGATATGTAACATGCTGTGTCTGGTGTATGCTGCTGGCTGCAGCTGGGCCAGTACGACAAGGCCATTGTGGACTACACGCGCGCCCTGGAGGTGGACCCCGCCAACAGCTTTGCCTACTACAACAGGGGCATCACCAAGGACCGCATGGGCGACTTTGAGGGCGCCGTGGCAGACTTCTCGTCAGCCATCGCGCTGGACCCCAAGAACGCCGACTTCTACCACAACCGGGGCTTCTCGCTGCGCAAGCAGGTGCGCAGCTGGCTCAGCGGTGGTCATGATGCCCGTATTGGGAGTGGCAGTGGCGCTAGCAGCTGGTGCTGCTGGGGATGGGAGGGTAGCAAGACGATCTGCTGGTGCCTGGGCAGGTGCTCCTTGCTTTGTCATGCACACCATTTGTGCCTCGCCTCACACCTGGCTCGCCATGCTCTGTGTTCTTGCAGGGCTGCTTCGAGGCTGCTATTGAGGACTACACGCAGGCCATCGGCCTCAACCCGCGCCACTGCCGCGCCTACTACAACCGCGCCTTCAGCCACGACAGGCTGGGCCAGTACGAGGAGGCGGTTGCGGACTACAGCCGCGCGCTGCGGATAGAGCCCGCCAACGCGACAGCGCTGCACAACAGGGGCAGCTTGTTTGAGCGGCTGGGCAGGTGCGTGGCGCTGGCTGCTGGCTGCTACCCTCCCGCTCACCGCGAGTGTGCCAGTACTCAGGTGCAGCTGCTGTGTGCTGTGTGTGTGTGTGGTGTGATGCGAGTACTCTTTCCTCTGCCGCTAGTGCTGCTGCCACTTCACACCTGCTGCTGCTGCTGCTGTGTTGCTGCGCTTGCGCAAGCAGGCTGCAGGAGGCGCTGCAGGACTTCAGCGCAGCCATTGCCACCGACCCCTCAGCAGCACTCAGCTTCAACAGCAGGGCGCTGCTGCTGGAGCGGCTGGGCCAGCCAGAGGCGGCGCTGTCAGACCACGATGCAGCAGTAGCGCTGGATCCTGAGGATGCGGGCTACGTGAAGGCGCGGGGGCTGTGCCACAGGACCCTGGGGCAGTATGAGGCAGCAGCGCAGGACTTCACCAGGTGGGTAGGGCTGGTTGCAGGAGCAGCACTTGTTGCCAGCGGGCAGTGGTAGATGCGCCTGGCTGCAGCTGTGGATATGGGGTAGCTGGCAGTGCTGCAAAGCGTGGTGCTGAACGCGCCGCACTGTGTACTTTGTAAGCTGAAGAGGCTGCTTGCCGCGTTCACTATGCTGACCTAGCGCTTGCTGCCCTGCTTGGACTGGGTGCGCATTGTTGTATGGCCAGGCTGATCGAGCTGCTGCCTGACGACCCCAGCGGCTACAGCAACAGGAGCTACGCATTTAGGAAGCTGGGCGACTACGAGGCAGCAGTGGAGGACTACACCACAGCGCTGGCGCTCACCGGCAGCGGCAGCACGCGCCTGCACAACAACAGGTGCGGGCCGCATGCTGCATGTACGGCATGCACAGGGGTGCCACCCAACCGTCCAAACAGCTGCCCGCCTATGTGTCTGCTGCCTGCAAGTGCCGGCACCCAGCATCTGCTTGGTCTCTCGTTTTCTCTCCCCTCTGCTGGCGCTGCTGTTAATGATTCATATTGTACTTCTGCCATGCAGAGCGTACTGTCTGGCCAAACTGGGCCGCTACCAGGAAGCCATTGCTGACTACGATGCTGTTGTGGCGCTGGACCCCAATAATGTGCACGCCTTCCACAACCGCGGCATCAGCTACGACAAGCTGGGGCATTTTGAGGCTGCTATTGAGGACTTCAACCGCGTGCTGCAGCTGGAGCCCAACAACAGCGTGGCGTTTTTCAACCGCGGCAGCACCTACGACAGCCTGGGCATGCATGATGCGGCTATTGCGGACTTTGGGCGGGCGCTGGAGCTGGACCCAGGCACGCAGCAGCAGCAGCACCACGGCAGCGGGTGCGGCAGCGGCAGCGGCAGCCCGGGCCCGGACCTTGTGGCAGCTGCAGGGTGGCAGCAGCACTCGCCGCAGATGCACCTGCAGCAGCAAGGGAGCCCTGCAGCACGCAGCAGCAGGTCTGGCGGCAGCAGCCTGTCGCTGGGGCAGCAGCAGCAGCACTGCTATGCGCGGCATATGTAGTGTGCGGCAGTGCTGTGACACCTCTCAGCAGCATGCGCTGCGTCTGTTCTTGATACAGCAGGAGCTGACTGCCTCCAGCAGATGCAGCTGCTGCAGACAGCATAAATGCAGATGGGTAAAATTCATAACGGGGAACTTGCCAGCGCAAGAACTGTGAGCTGTGATGGTGATTGTGATTGTGACAAAAATCAGTGTGTACATTGTGAAGGCTTGCGGCATTCCCAAGGTGCTGCACGTTAACACAGCACACAATTGAGAGTGTTGGTGTCTGCAACTTTTTATAGCATTTTTAGGAAAGCAGGAGACACGATGAGTTATGAGTAGCTAGATTGGGTGACTCCAACAGTATTGCAGCATGCTGTAGCAACTTGTTGCCGTTATGCAGGGCAGCTTGCACAGCATGCTGTTATGTGCGTTTGCGGCATGCACGCCACCTGCTGACTGAGCAGTGTAGGGTGCAAGCACAGCACACTTGGTTCTGCACAACTCTAGTCTGTGTGTGCCAAAGTGCCTTTACTGGTTAACTGTAGTATGTGGGTTGCATCTAGATAGTTCGTGCCAGGTTGCTTAGATATAGTAGGGGTTTGGGGTGTTGCTGCTTGCACAGTGTGACTGGCACGTGTCGGCATGTGGTGTGAACAGCCGTTAGCTCTCCTTGCAACAGTGCTGGCTGTTGTCGTGGTACGTGCTTACTGGCTGTTGCTGAGCAGCAGGGCAACGCGCTGCCTATTTTGGGAACGCGCTGTCAACGTGCTACTCAATGACGGTGCTTTACCAGCGGGCAATAGCTGGAGGGCAGTTAGGCTGTGACTGTATGCAGCCTTCTTTGTGTGTTTGTATGTCTGTTTGTTTGCAGCTGCACATCTGCACCTGGACTGCTGTGTTTTTTGTGTGCCTGTGCGACAGTGGTCGTGTTGTGTCACATCAGGACAGCACTGCCTGTGTACTGGAGATCCAGGCATTGCTGCCTGAGTGGAACATGGATTTGCTAATGAATTGCTTATTGAGTCTGCTGTTTACCATCATGGCACCCTGGCAGCTACACATGCACCTGACATGCATGGCTGGCTAGGTGGTTACTAGTGACAAATCCGGCAGCCGCAGGCCGGCAAGTTGAACAGCGATGCTTGGACTTGGCAAAATGCTGAGCTTTTCAAAGTTCACTGTGAATACCGTTTTGCTGCCTCTTCACTGTGAACTTGTTGTGCAGATTGCACGTGTCCTGCTCAAGCTCATGCACAAGTAATGCATTCACTCATGCAGCAGCCAGTCCATGCTTGCACTTTGTTACTGTTTGATCACAGCCAGGATCATGTTGATGGCTTGGCTTTTCATGGAGCAAAGAACTTGCGGTACAACGTGGCCAACTGCTCACTGCAACAAAGCAATGTCACAGTGCCTTCTCTTGAATTAGAGAGCTGTTACTGGATTGTGTTTCAGAGGTGGAGGAAGGATGCCAGCCAGAAGCCATACTGCTGCCATGTCATCATGCTGACAATGCCATGTGTTGTGCAGCAGCATGCCAGCAAATCTAGACGTTGACCTTATGTGCAGCAGCCAGCACACCAGCGTGAAAGGGTGTTGCTAGAACTTATTTGTCCATGCAGCGGTGCAAGATGGCAGCCCCACACCAGAAAAGCACCCAATGGATGGCCGTTTGCGCAGTGGGAGTTCCTTGCTAAAGTTGCTGAGACCTGGGTGATTGCACCCTGCGTCAAGGTGTAATGAGCAGCAACAGCGGGACAGCATTCAACCAGCAAGCTTTCTTGTAGACCATTCAACCAGCTGATATTCTACTCCAACAAGCTGGGTGTGCAACCTCGGCAGTTCACTTCCCTGCCCTTGCTGTCTTGACATTCCGTCAGTCGAGCTAATTGCAGCAGTTAAATCTTATGATCTACTGTTAACATGACTTACCACAGCTGTCTAGCTAGCCCTGCAGCTGGGGGTGGCTGAACAGCTGCTTCGGAGCCAGCAACGCACCCTTGCCACGCTCACACGGACAGCGCTGGCTTTGAAGATGCAAAACAGCGAAGGAGATGTCAATGGAGGTGCAGTAGTGGTAGAAAAACCAGTGCGGTGGAGCAAAGATAGGTTAGCCAAGCTAGAAGACTTGGAACTGGCACTGGATGCAGCCGTGCATGTCAACCGCTACCTTAACAAGGAGATAGAGGCGGTGGTGCAGCAGCTACAACGTGCAGAGCAGGAGAGGCATGCCTGGCAAGAGCATGCACGGCGCCTGGCAAGGCAGCTGGCCAAGTACAAGCGTGCTGCTGCAGGTGTGGGATCTTCTGCCAAACCTCCTTGGCATGAATTGTGCAGCAACAGCATGGCATAAGTGATGCTGGATAAATGAATTGGTGCTGTAATCATTACAGACATGAGGCAGCGCAGCTGCACTTGCACTTTTGCCACCCCTACATCATGCAGGGACCCCAAGTTGGGGTGGTTGGGGCCCTCAGCAACCCTAGAACAGATGGGGGCAGCCATTGCTGACGTGCTGCGCGTCTTACTGCACCTGCCTGCTCCTTCACCGAAAATACAGGCAATCAACAGCAGCAGCAGCAGCAGCAGCAGCAAAGGCACAATGTTGAAGAAGCAGACGATCCCCAGCTGCAGCAGTTGGCAGATGAACTAGCGCAACTCCCACACAGCAATGGCAGCCAGGACGCAGCAGCAGCAGCTGATGCCGACCTGCAGCAGCAGCAGCAGCAGCAGCAAGCGCTGGTGTCGCCTGGGGCTTTCCCCTGGGAGGACATGTTAGACAGCATCAACACCTTGGTGCACAAAGGCAGGGAGGCGGGCTGGCTGGCAGCACCTTCAGAGGTGAGCAGCAGCTGCAGTTGTTGGTATCTGAGATATCTTTGCAGGAATGGATTCTGCAAGGCTGCTGCCTTAACTACTGTGACTTCAGGTGTGTGGCTGCAGGCATGCTGTGGTGTCAACAAGCTGATCGTTGTAGGCAGCTTGCAGGACACCTTTGAGTGCTGCTGCTTACCATGTGCCGGTCTGGGTGCTTAGTTGGCAACACCAGGCCAGTCTGGCCTGCTGCAGTGCTGCTCACACAACTACTAAGGCCTGCTGATCACAAAGCGTGCATGCAGCTGCATGTTCAACATGGCAAGCAGAATAGCGCTCTGTGTCACACACTACAGCATGGCAGCAGCAGGCATGGCGGCCGGACAGCCATACAGGGAATTGTCAGTCAGCACGCCTCACAAAATGCCCCAATCAACAGGTGCTGCTGTCTATTGTTACATCCATTTCTGCCGTATCATAGGTCAAGATGGGCAACGTGTTAGGCCAGGGCGCGTTTGGCACAACGTACATGGCGCACTGGCGGGGGGCGCAGGTGAGATACACAGGAGCAGCGCTGCCGCTGATGCTTCAGAATGCAGACTCCTAGGCTTACTGTGCTGGGCAGACACATATGTGTCCACACATATCGTCTGACATCAGCTCGCTTTCAGCATTTCAGTGCCTTGACAAACATTGTTTGACCAGAAATCCAGACTGGCGGCATCGCTCTATGTGTTGATGCCCCTGATTGCGCTCGCCAAACCCCACATGTGCTTCAAAGCAGTTGCGCTAGTGCCAGTGCTCCAGCGTCTCCTGCAAGCAGCAGTTCACGCCTGCAGCTGTCTGCAGCCGTGCTGCACTGTTTGTCTTCAGCTGTTGCTGCCTCTGCTGCGCCTCTGCTGCGCCTCAACCCCTAAACTTCACATTTAACTAACACTGCGTGCACTCTCTCTTTGGCGCAGGTTGCTGTCAAGTGTGTGACAGTTCGCAGTGAAGCGGAGCTGCTCAACTTCCTGCGGGAGGTGGAGTGCCTGGCAGCGCTGAGGCACCCCAACGTGGTGCCCTTCCTGGGCGCTGTCCTGCAAGTAGGTGCCAGCAGCAGCAGGGCAGCCGGTATACGACGGCACATGCAGCAGCTGCTTGCTCTTCAGTCGCACTGGGTGCTGGGAGGCGTTTGCGCGTTGGATGGCGGGAAGCGCAGCGTGCACTGCCGCTGATGTGTCTGTAGCGCGGCAGGAGCAGCAGCAGCAGCTGCGGCAAGTCCTGAAGTGGACTGCGCCGCTGGTTGCCAGCATCCTTCTGGTTTGTGCCTGTTTGATGCCATTGGTTTGCATCCTCTGCCGTCCTGCTACTGTTCGTTGCTCCACCGACACGCTGCGGTTGCCTTTGTTGCCACACTTTTGGCTGCTTGCAGGACCAGGGCAGGTGCTGGCTGATCAGCGAGTTCATGCCAGGAGGCACGCTGGCGCAGTGGCTGCATGGCGACAAGGGGCCCCTGGGGCCCAACAAGCCGCTGCTGCAGCGCGCGCAGCGAGCTCTAGATGTGAGTGCGCACTGTGTGTTGTGATTGCGCATGCGCTGGTTGAAGCTTGTTGTTCACAAACAGAAGTTGCTTGCTCGATATTGCACAAGCAGTGAAGATGCGTTGTGCAGCACAGCGGTCATGTGTTGTTTGGTTAGGCGGAGCAAACCAATTCATTCCACCTTGAGTGAGGTGTCATACAATGTAGATACACAGCCCGCGTGCATGCTTACGTGTGTGCACGTGTTATTGCTGCTGCGGCTGCCGGCAGGTCTGCCGCGCGCTGGCTGCGCTGGAGGCTTGCGCGCCGCCGCTGCTGCACCGCGATGTGAAGCCCAGCAACGTGTTCATGGATGGCAGCGGCACTGCACGCCTCGGGGACTTTGGCCTTGCAAGGCCCATGCCTACCAGCAGAGCCACCCTGACTGGAGAGACCGGCACATACCTCTACATGTCGCCAGAGATGGTCCGGTGAGCGCCTCGCTGGCTGCGAGGTGGCTCCTGCTGAGTTGCTGGTGTGCCGCTATGGTGGATATTGCGTGCTTCGCTTTTGCTGGTCACTTACTTCCGCCCGCCCGTCTCCGCTTCCTGCTTGCCTCTACTTCCTGCAAGCACGAGGTGTGCGTGTGCATGGCTGGACTGTTGCGGCTGATCATTTTGCTGATGTCAGTCTCCCCTCGCTGCTGCTGCTGCTGCTGCTGCTGCTGGCGCTGCTTTCTTCTACTTCCTGCAGGCACGAGGTGTACGACAGCAAGACTGACGTGTGGAGCTTTGGCGTGCTGCTGGCTGAGCTGCTGACGGGGCACATCCCGTACCAGCACACCTTCATGACGCCGGTGCAGGTGCGCCGCTGCAGCGCAGGGCATGCAGCTAGTGTGTTTGTATGTCAGGGCGTTTGGCTGCCAGAGCACTTTGGTGTGCTGCTGCAGCGCAGCCCAGGGCATGCAGCGCCCTGCATGTAGCGCAGTGCAGGGCATGCAGCTAGTGTGTTTGGTCAAGTGTGAGGGTGTTGGGCTGCCAGAGCACTTTGCGAGATGGGCGTATGGCCACAGCGCAAGTGTGTGCGAGCCGTGGCATGCAGTGCGAGGCATGGCCTGGCTGTAGTGCCAGGCGCTGCCGTGCTGAGCTGCATGCACTCAGGCCTTGCTGCCCAGGTCATCAGCCCTTTAGCCATGCTCCAATCGCTTGTCTTCCGCTGACATGCTCAGCTGGTGTCGTGGGTTTTCGTGATTCTCTCTGTCTGTGTGCTGCTGCTGCTGCTGCTGTGTCTGCTGCTGCTGCGTCTGCTGCCAGATCGCCATGGGTGTGGCTGACGAGAAGCTGCAGCCCCTGCTGCCGGGGCAGCTGCCCACGGAGCTGCTGGTGCTGTGCCATGCATGCTGCGACTTCGACCCAGACATGCGGCCGGGCTTCGCCACACTGGTGGAGGAGCTGGAGGGGGCAGTGGCCACGCTGCAGGTGCGCTTTCAAAGTGTGCGGCGGTTGCTGGGTTCATGTTCGTCTGAACCTCTGTCGCAGGGTGGATGCCGTACATCAGGTCTACATCTGCAGATGGGGACAATCTTGTGGATGTAAAGCCAAAGCAATAACGCGATCGGTCCCAGCTGGTTGGTTGTGGCGAGCCGTGGTTGTGGCGAGCCGTGATCAACCTGGTAAGAGTTCACAGCACGCTGGTGTGTGTTGTTGCGCTGACTTCTGTGCTGGCTGCTGCTGCCTGCAGAAGGATGCGGAGGCCGCTGCTGCTGGCGGGCTGTTTGGGCGGCTGCGGGGCAACAGGAGCATACCCAGCAGCTGGGCGAGTGTGTTGGGGCAAGTTGGCAGCTGACGGGGAGAGTGTGAGCAGCAGGCGAAGAAGATTGCCGAAGAGTTTGAACAGTAGCACCCATGACAGCTTGCTAGCAACAGGCGTGGGAAGAGGTTGGGACATGTGTCCGTGTGTTATCTGAGTTGCTGCAGCATCAGCACAGCTCAGCTGCCAATATATACAGGCCGGCTGTGATGGATGGAGTAGCTCCACGTGGATCACAAGTGACCTGTGGGTCTGGTTTTGATGTGGCCGCTGGGGTGTTGCAGCCAGCGACCAAGTGGATGTCTGGCCGTCTGGCAAGGCCCTGCAGTGACCTTGATTGAGATGCATGAGGCAGCGCGCAGCAGTTTAGCCAACTTGCCAGCTATTTGTGTGGAGCTGCTGCATGCAGTAGCGCTTTGCGCTGCATACTTGTGTAAACTTGATGGATTGCAGTTGCGGTTGCTGCAGGATCGGCTGGGCTGTGTCTTGAGATAGCAGGCATTAGGCCATTGCATATGGCACATTGGCCACCACAGATGCACTGCATTGATTTGATTCACATATGGTTCATTGAAGCAGTGATGTGAGCTATCAGCAGCCTGTTGTGTCAATGGCAGAGATGTTCGGACAAGGGATCCCACGGTTGTTCAAAGTGTTCAAGTATATGAACAGCACATTTTCCTGCCTGTCACAGTCGCTGTGCCGTTGCTGCACAAACCTGAGTGAAAGGCACTACTTCCGAGCCCATATAGTGGCATTGTTGTCCGGTTCTGTCAAGTTGCCGGCCTAGCCTGACAGGTGACCATGACATGGTGTGAACAGCACTGCCTTGTAACCAGACGATGACGCCTAACAGCTTGAACGGAACATGCAGCAGTACTGGTTACACGTAATGCTAGCAGCATTATATGTTCTACGTAGCAGCGGCGTAGACTGTTTACGTGGGACGTTGGCAGTAGTATGCACTTTACGCACAACCGACCTCGTATAAGGGTCAGAGGAGCTGAAGGCGTTTGCACCACCTTGAACCAATAACATTTAATGATAATACCCATCCCAGCAGATGATGCCAGCCTTGCGGAGGTCGCTGCAGCTCTGGCAGCACCAGGCAAGGGCCTGCTGGCATCTGATGAGAGTGTAGGCACAATTGGCAAAAGGCTGGAGAAAGCAGGGCTTGTGAATGACGAGGTGAGTGGCTTTGGGGTGTTTGGATCTCAGTGAGCACAAATGTGCACTGGCAGTCTGCTTCTGCTTCTGCTGCTGCTGCTGCTGCTGCTGCTGCTGCTGTTGTTGCTGCTGCTGGCGCTGCTGCTGGTGCAGCTAGCCGTATCTAAAGCATGCAACACCGCATCGCCATACAATCTGTAGTCTGCAACTGTCCTTATCCTCTGCTGTCAAGCCCTTCTTTTGCTCAGCTGCCCCCTGCTGTTGCTGCTTGCAGGAGACCCGCCGCGCTTACCGAGAGCTGTTCTACACTGCCCCAATTGGCAAGGCTGGCATCAGTGGCGCCATCATGTTCAAGGAGACACTGCAGCAGGCAGCAGCAGACGGCACGTCTTTTGTGGACTGCTTGACGCGCCAGGGAGTGATGCCAGGCATAAAAGTGGACGAGGTGAGGCTGCACACACATGTCACCTGAAAAGCTGCGAGCTTTCTTACATGAGCAGCCGCCGTGCATCATCTGGTTGTTAAACTTGATCAGCAGCCGTGATTTGCAGGCTTTACTTGTGTACTAGTTGGCTGCCTGATGCAGCACACCGGCACCTATCTGTCACGGCAACGGCATGCTGCAAACATGCTGTGCTTGTGCCAATTCCAACACATGATGTGCAGGGCCTGCTGCCCTTTGAAGGCCATGACCTGGCAAGTGGCGAGACCTCCACACGCGGCCTGGACACGCTCGCAGCAGCAGCAGCAGGCTACCGCCAAGGCGGCGCGCGCTTCGCCAAGTGGCGGGCCGCGCTGCGCGTGGATGCTTCCAGGGGCTTCCCCTCTGAGCGGGCTGTTGAGTTGAATGCGCAGCAGCTGGCGCAGTATGCGGCAGTCTGCCAGGCAGCAGGTGAGGCAGGGAAGCAGGGTTACATCGGTGTATTCATGCGGCCGCGCTGCGACAGCCGCCTGGTCAATTAGGTAGCTGCAAGCAGGTCGGGCGGCAGGTGAGGCAGGCATGTTGTGCACAGCAAGATGGGCTCCTTGGCAGTACGTAATGCGGTACAGATGCGGAACATTCAGGTGCGATGCTGGACGGGTTGAGCAGCGCGCCTGTTGCCTGCAGCAGCATACAAACACAGGCAAGCCGGCATGCCACCATGATCTGTTGTAATTACCGCAGCAGCGGTGCAGTTGAGCACAGTGCTGGTAGTTGCTGCTGACACCCAACGCAACACTCACAGCCCTTTGGCACTTCTTTTGGCACTGCTGCTCTCGCCGCAGGCCTGGTGCCTATTGTCGAGCCTGAGGTGCTGATTGATGGCACGCACAGCGCAGCGGAGTTTGGTGCGGCCAGCGAGCGTGTGATTGGCGCGACTGTGGCGCAGCTGTGGCGGCAGGGTGTGGCGCTGGAGGGCTGCCTGCTGAAGCCGCAGATGGTCATCAAGGTGCGCTGGACCAGGAGTTGACTACTTCGGCAGTTGTGAGAAGGATGCTCCGGCATACAGAGCATGCGTTTGCGCTGGCTAAGCAGTGCGTTGCAGTGTGCGGAGTATGGCGCAGTGACACGCAGCGGTGACATGCGCTCGTGGTGTGGTGTGCTTCAGCACTGCTGTGGAGGACAGCATCGCCTCAACTGTGCAGGTCAGTGCTGCAGCACACACCACAACCATGCTGCAGCTTGGCGCCAGGTGTATGGAAGCATGCGATTGCTGTTCCACTGCACGCAGCTGTTGCAGCTGACACACCGTGCATGTTGGCGTGATGTGTGCAGGGCGCTGACGCTGCTGGTGGGCGCGCTGCGCCTGAGGAGGTCGCAGCCGCCACGCTGACTGTGATGCGGCGTGTGGTGCCTGCTGCCATCCCTGGCATAATGTTCCTGTCAGGGGGGCAGAGCGAGGAAGAGGCCACGCTCAACCTCAATGCGATCAACGTGATGGTGAGCAATTGAGCTGTTAAGGATAGGCAGTGATGTGTGGGCGCAGCTGTGTGCGCATGGTGCATCTGCTACCACTTTGTGGCTAGATCTGCACCGGCAATGCATGCATAGTGTGCTTGGGAATGTGCCAATGTAGTCGATTTTCACCTGCCAATGCTTGCGTATTTGATCCTTAAGGTGCTTACATTCTGCAAGCGTAGCAATGCAGCGCACACGCCGTGTGCTCGCACTGCTCCAGCACTGCTCCAGCATTGCTCGAAGGTGCGTGACCATGCATATCCTGTTTGAGTGCGGCCTTTGCACTACAATTAAGATTACGCTGGCTGACCTGCACTGTCGGTGCTGCTGATCCCGTGATACCTGCAGGCGCAGCAGCAAGGCAAGGCGCCCTGGTCGCTGTCCTTCAGCTATGGCCGTGCATTGCAAGCCAGCGTGCTTAAGATCTGGATTGCAGACAGCAGCAGAGCAGCAGAGGCAAAACAGATGGCGGTTGCGCTGGCGGCCGCCAATGCAGCAGCAGTGCGCGGCGCGTACGACGCAGCGGGCAAGCACCCTTCGGTGACGTCAGACAGCAGCTTGCGCGAAGCGTTCAGGGGCTGGCATGGGCCCACAGCCTCTGCGCCAGCAGCAGCTGCAGCGGCAGTCGCGCAGTAGTTGTATAAAACGAAAGTAGTTGTGCCTGCAGGCACTGGCTGAGCTCAGCGAGTACCTAGGACTCCTGCAGTGTGCAATTTAATTTTGTGGATAGAGACCGCTTATTTGGCAGCATTTAGCTGCGCTGGCTGGTAGGGTCAGGTCTGTAACGCGCACATGAATGCATGCTGGATCAGGTGCCAACACAGAGCCAAGGACTGCCCAGCACTGCTGAACTTCACTCTGATGGAGGTGCCACTAGTCCTGCATGATGCATCGCAGCTCTGGCTGGTCATTTGCAACGTTCTATCAGCCATTGGCTTTGAGCAGCTAACCTCGGTGAAGGGAGTTGAGCGATTCTCAGGAGCAGGGCTCTGTCAGGCTCTCCGCCCGTTCACGTCACTGATCACCATCCATGGGCCCATGGACGTCAGGCAACAATACGCGTAGCGTCAGTTTTGAACAATTGAACATATATACCCGAAAACGGGCCTGTTGGAGACGTTCGTTGTTCGTGACTCTCTCCCCAAGCTGGACCCGTGAGCATTCGTCACAGCAGTTGTCTGATAAAGTATCCGATCAAGAACATATTCAACTTAACAAACGACTGGTTGGTGATTCGAAGTAGCTGGGACTAGGTGGGTGCTTGCTTGGACTCCTGCACAGCATTGGCATTGCCTCTCGCCGTCCGCTGCTGCAGAGTCCCAATGCATTTGTTTGTTGTACAAGTCTATTTATGCGTCACTAATGCAACACAAGCAGCCACGGCCCACGTGACTGGTGGGCCTGTGCAGCAGCAGGCCCAGTCCAATGCTGCTGCATGTCTTGCGTCCTGCTGTTGAACCTGTATTCTTACATCCTTGCTTCTGCACTCTGTTCTCTCCTCTGTAACGCATACAACGTAGCAGTACTGGTGCAAACGCAGTGAAGTGCACAGCCTGGTCTGACGTGCACCTGGCAAGGCAGGCTGTTGCAGGCACAGCAAGCAGAAGCAGCGCAGAGCAACTGCAGCTGCTGTCTCTGCAAGACGATGCAGCTGCTTCAGAAGCAGCAGTAACGTAGTCCCAATCTCTCTGCATCAGCTTGCCATAACCAGCAGCAGCATTGGGCATGGAGCAGTTCAAAGCTCCTCCCCTGTTGGAGGAGGAGCTGTTTAAGCACACTGTGGTTGCTGACTATGTTGTCAACCGCACGGTGCGCCTGTACAGCGACTGCTTTGTGACGCTGGAAGACCCGGTCAAGAAGCCTGATGACTTCCGGGTGTTCCCGCTGCACCATGCAGGTGTGTGCAGGTGCAATGCAGATGCAACTCACCGCAGCAACACAGACAGGCATGACCACATGACATACTCACGCGCCATCCTGCAACACGCTCTGCAACGCACGTGCACCTTGCGTATGCTATGTTATATGTTCACATCAGCTATGGCAGTACAAGCCACTTTGCAGCTGGCAGTGGCACCGCATCGCTGCTGCAAACCTGCACGCTGCTCTCAGCCAACATTGTGACATGTTATGTGTGTTACATGTGCTGCGCGCAGCTGTGCTGGTGCCTCCCACCAAGGAGGGCATTCAGCGCCGCAAGCGCCACATACGCCCCAAGGGAGTGTACTCGCTCACAGCACTGGCTGCGCTGCGTGGCAAGGGTCAGCCAGTGGAGCTGGTGCGCTATCATAAACAGTAGCGCTGATCTTTAAGTTGGGGATCAGTTGATGCAGCAGATAACAATGCTGCTGCTGCTGCTGCTGCTGCTGCTGCTGTAAGGAATCTTGGCGCTGTGATTGAGTTTCAGATACTACTGCTGCTGAGGAGGAGGAGCAGGGGCGATTGAAGCAGCTGATGCTGAGAAACAGTGGCTCCTGCATGCTGCCTACTGCACTTGCAGCGGACACGTTGCGGCATTGCGACCATGGCTGCTACTGCTGCTGCTGCTGCTGCTGCTGCTGTTGCTGCTGCAGTACACGTTCAAAGTGGAATGTGATGGGGCATGGGACTTCCGCTTCTGCTTTGAGACATTGGAGCAGGCACAGGTGAGTGGTGCTGCTGCTGCTGCTGCTGCTGCTGCTGCTGCTGCTGCTGCTGCTGCTGCTGCTGCTG
>RWJK01001703.1:1002-14809 GCA_004335835.1 Scenedesmus sp. ARA3
GGGGGGGGGCGGCGCTGCTGTCGCCGAGCGTGTGCATCAACGGCGCACCAGGTGTGGTTTGGTGTGTGTTCTTTTGGTACTGGCGGCGTGGTGCTGAGCGACATGCGCTGCGCGGTTGCTTGGCCAGAGCATGCAGCTGACTGCTTCTTGTCTTGCCCGCACGCTGTCTCTTGTTGTGTGCAGGTCTAGTGGCGTTGCGCGTGCTGAGCGACAAGCGGCATTGATGCTCGGTTGGTGCATGCAAGTGAATGCTTATGTTGCCTTTTTCCCCTTTTTCAGGCAGGCCTGGTGGCGCTGCGCGTGCTGAGCGACAAGCGGCACGTGCTCACGCGGGACAGCAACCCACCGCATGTCAGGCCCTCACTCTTTTCCGCCTTGCTGTTATAATGTTTGCGCAGGCCTGGTGACGCTGCGCGTGCTGAGTGACAAGCGGCACACTGGGCCGACATGCACGATCGCTAACCACTGACCACTCCCTGCCTGCACGCCATTGCTTGTTATATGCAGGCCTGGTGGCGCTGCGCGTGCTAAGCGACAAGCGGCACGTGCTCACGCGGGACAGCAGCGGCCACGTGCCAGGCCCTCACTCTTTCCGCTTTACTGTTTTGATTTTTGCGCAGGCCTGGTGGCGCTGCGTGTGCTGAGCGACAAGCGCCACGTGCTCGCGTCGACAGCAACCCACCGTATGCCAGGCCCTCACTATCCGCCTTGCTGTTTGTGATATGTGCGCAGGCCTGGTGGCGCTGCGTGTGCTGAGCGACAAGCGCCACGTGCTCACGCGGGACAGCGCCGGCCATGTGCAGCTGTGGGACGTGCTGGCCGGGCAGCCCATTCAGCAGCTGGGGCAGGTGAGGTGATGCCTGGGTGCTGCTGCGAGCACAATCAGTCACACCTGCAGTACTGTGCCGGCAGCGTTTACGAGCACATGCAGGCTTACCTTGCTACATTGTGCCGTGCGCACAGCAGCTGGCGGCTGCCCTCTCAGGCGACGGCTCTGCTGTGGCTGCGTTCGTTGCTGGCGTGGTCAAAGGTGTATGCAGCGCTGCCAACATATTTGATTCTTGTCACTTTTGGTATGATTGACATGCCTGTGCAGGTGGACATCGCGGACATGGAGCGGCGCCTGTTCCGGCCGCTGTACGTGGAGTCGTGGTTCACAGCAGACATCAAGCTCGGGGCGCTGGCGCTGAACCTGGAGCCACCCAAATGCTTTGCAGCAGAGTGCTACGCACGTGAGTAGTTTGTTAAGTTGTATGTGTGAAGTAACTCCTATGGTCTGTGTCTGGGGACATCAAGCTCGGGGCGCTGGCGCTGAACCTGGAGCCGCCAAAGTGCTTCGCGGCGGAATGCTACGCACGTAAGTAGTATGTTGAAATGTATGTGTGAAGTAACTCCTATGGTCTGTGACTGGGGACATCAAGCTCGGGGCGCTGGCGCTCAATCTGGAGCCGCCAAAGTGCTTCGCAGTAGAGTGCTACGCACGTGAGTGACTATCAGGGGACTTGTTGTCAAAAGTATAGTGCAGTTGATTACCTTTGCAGAGGTCTGCTGATGCTGCTATCAAGCTGGGGGCACTTGATTGATTTTGCTGTTCTGGGCATCAAGCCTTAGCTTGACCCAGCTGGGGGCACTGGCGCTAATGTTCACGCATGCAACCTACTTTCTGTATGTATGCTCCTTGTTTGCTTTTGGCAGTGGACCTGGGGGTGCGGGACGTGCCGGGTGACCAGAAAGTCAACCTGGGTGCCTGCCTACTACATTCCGAACCCTCTCTTCCATGCTTCAAATTAAAATCATGCTGCATCTGACTTTTGCTGCAGTGGACCTAGGGGTGCGGGATGTGCCGGATGACCAGAAAGTGAACCTGGGCGCCTGCCTGCTGCATTCCGAACCCTCTATTCCATCACTCATACAACAGTTATGTTGCATCTTATCCCTGCTGCAGTGGATTTGGGTGTGCGGGACGTGCCGGATGACCAGAAAGTGAACCTGGGCGCATGCCTGCTGCGTACCGCCCTCAGCAAGTGGGCGCATGAGTTCAGCCGGCTGCACATGAGCGGGGCTCCGCTGCCTGGACTGGATGATCCAGGAGCAGACCAGCTGCCGCACTTCAGTGACCAGCTACCGCCTGCAGGTGAGGCATCCGCTGTATGTTTTGTGCTGCATGTTGTTACCATGTAACATGTTCCTGTTATGTGTGGCAGTGAGATGTAGATGACCGGCTGCACATGAGCGGCGCGCCGCTGCCTGGACTGGATGATCCAGGAGCTGACCAGCTGCCGCACTTCAGTGACCAGCTACCGCCTGCAGGTGCGTTGTTTGCCTTACCAGGTACTGTAGTTGTTACTTTTCCTGTTTTTCATTGATGTGAGGTGGTGAGCACTGCCTGGACTGGACGATCCAGGAGCAGACCAGCTGCCGCACTTCAGCGACCAGCTACCGCCTGCAGGTATGACATTCGCTGTATGTTGTGAGTTGCATGTGACTTGCTTTCTGTTGTGTATGTTAGTGAGATGTGGAGACTGGCTGCACATGAGCGGGGCTCCGCTGCCTGGGCTGGACGATCCAGGAGCAGACCAGCTGCCACACTTCAGCGACGCACTGCCGCCGGCAGGTGTGTTGTTTGCGTGGCCATATGTTGAATGTTGAATGTTGAATGTTGAATGTTACATGTTCTGTGTTATTTGTTTGTTGTGAGGTGGTGAAGACTGCCTGGACTGGGCGATCCAGGGGCCGACCAGCTGCCGCACTTCAGCGACGCACTGCCGCCTGCAGGTGCGTCATATGCCTTACCAGGTACTTGAGTTGTTACGTTTCCTGCGTTGCGTTGTTCGGAGGTGGTCAACACCGCCAGGGCTGGACGATCCAGGGGCTGACCAGCGGCACTTCGGTGATGCACTGCAGCTGGCAGGTGCGTTGTTTGCCTGACGAGGTGTTATGTGTTATATGCCTGTGTTGTTTGATTGTTGTGAGGCGGTAAGCACTGCCTGGGCTGAACAAGCCGGGGCAGACCAGCTGCCGCACTTCAGTGACGCACTGCCAGCAGGTGCGTCATAGTTATGTCACATGACACATGTTCCGCCATCATTGTGCATTTACTCTGAGAGTGCAGTGAGTCAAACCCCAACGTCCAGGTTACTGCCTTTTCAACTGTCTCCCCACCAAAAACACTGCAGCACCAACAACCTCGATTCCATTTTAACTGCTTGCAGTCGTGTCTACAGACGCCAGCGGCACCGCATGGCGCCTCTGCGCAAGCGCCTTCACAGGCCGCGAGCGCGAGGGCGAGCATATGTTGCCCTTTCCTGTTCTGCCGTGCAAATCTTTATGGTCATGTTTCTTGCGCTCTTGCACTCTGCATCAACACTGCTGCACACCAAACCTGCGATGTATCCCACTCAACGGTGGCTTGCCACCCCCAACTGTCTGCAATGTTATTTCCCGCAGTCGTGTCCACGGACGCCAGCGGCACCGCGTGGCGCCTCGGCGCGAACGCCTTCACAGGCCGCGAGCGCGAGGGCGAGCATATTCCTCCTTGGGTTGCAGAGGCTGTTCTGCGGGGGCTACTGCCATATGTGAAGGAGCTCAAGAGCGCGTTTGTGCTGCTGCCAGCTGAGGGCAGCGGTCTACCCAGCCTGCTGCAGAGCCGGCTGAACGCGCCGCGCATCCTGCAGGTCATGAAGGTGAGAAGCTGCACTTACTGTTACTTGTTAGGTTAGTAACATGTTTTCTGACGCCAGTGCTGCTGCCAGCTGAGGGCAGTGGGCTGCCCAGCTTGCTGCAGAGCAGACTGAACGCGGCGCGCATCCTGCAGGGCATGAAGGTGAGGCGTTATTTATGTTGTTACTTATCTTGTTTGAAAGTGCTGCTGCCGGCTGAGGGCAGCGGGCTGCCTAGCCTGCTGCAGAGCAGATTGAACGCCCCGCGCATCCTGCAAATTATGAAGGTAAGGCGTTATATATGTTGTTACTTGTTTGGTTTGAAAGTGCTGCTGCCAGCTGAGCCCAGCGGGCTGCCCAGCCTGCTGCAGAGCCGGCTGAATGCGCCGCGCATCCTGCAAGTTATGAAGGTGCGATGCTGTGTTGACTGCTGGTTGTTATGTTCTTAACACGTTGCGTTATATCTTGCTGCTGCCCGCTGAGAGTGGCCAACAACTGCGCCACCAAACGGTGGAACTTCACATGAACTCTGCTCCCATGCACACAGAATTGCCTCAACCGCCGAAAAACAGCTGCAAACATCATGGGCTTCTTCCGCCTAACCGCAAGTGGCCAACTACTGCGCGACAAAACTGGCAGAGCTCAACTTGCCGTAGCTTCCTGCACAAAGCTTGCCCCCATGCTAACGCAAACCGCTGCATTCTGTGTTGTTCTCAGGTCGCCAACTACTGCGCCACCAAGCTGGCGGAGCTGAATGTGCCCTGTGCTCCCATGCACACACATGCCCCTCAACTGATGCAATTGTCGCGCTTCTATTGTTGCCAAAGCGCAGGTGGTCTATTGCTGTGCCGAACAGCTCGCGGAGCTCAACGTGCCGCTGCTTCTTGCACAAGCCCTGCCCCGCACATGCCCCTCAACTGCCGCACAACAGCTGTCAACTTGAAAATGTTCTTCTTGTTGCCAAACTGCAGGTGGCCAACTACTGTGCCACCAAGCTCGCGGAGCTCAACGTGCCGCTGGCCACGCACGAAGTGGGGCTGAGCCCCGAGTCGCAGCAGCCGCCCCAAAACAGCGGCAAGCAGTTCCTGGAGCTCACCTGCAACGGCCTGGTGAGTGGTGGGCGGCTGATCATTTTCCTGCAAAGTTTCCTGCAAAGCTTAACACGCCTGAAAGCGAGCAGCCGCCGCCCAACAGCGGCAAGCAGTTGCTGGAGCTCACCTGCAACGGCCTGGTGAGTGGTTAGCGGCTGTCTTGATCGACTTTGATAGGCAAATGCAAACACACTCAGGCAGGCTGTGCCTATAATGATCCTGGATCCTTGGTTAACTATGCATTACACCTGCCTTCATATCTGCTGCTGCAAAGGGTTTCAATGGTGCTTTGACGCTGCTGCTGCTGCTGCCGCCGCCTCTGCTGCTGCTGCTGCTGCTGCTGCTGCAGGCCGTGCCCTACTCGATGAGCCTGGCCGTCATCTTTGGCTGTTATGACATCAGTTATGCTGGGTGTTTGACGCTGCTGCTGCTGCTGCTGCTGCTGCTGCAGGCTGTGCCGTACTCCATGAGCCTGGCCACCATCCGTTATGGATAAGTGTTCAACCATTTTACAATGTGCTGCTGCTGCTGCTGCTGCTGCTGCTGCTGCTGCTGCTGCTGCTGCAGGCCGTGCCGTACTCCATGAGCCTGGCCACCATCCGTTATGGATAAGTGTTCAACCATTTAAAAATGTGCTGCTGCTGCTGCTGCTGCTGCTGCTGCTGCTGCTGCTGCTGCAGGCCGTGCCGTACTCCATGAGCCTCGCCACCATCAAGAAGTTCATATGGAAGCGCAGCGATGACGTCGTGTTCCACTACAGAACCCTGGATCCCGCACGGCTGGCGCCCTTCCCAAATTTTCAACTCCCTGAGGCCTAACCAACAGCTCAGGTTTCGTGAGGGGCTGAACCCTGGACCCTGCAGGGCACGGCTGGCGCCCTTCCGCACCTTTCAAACTTACGAATGCCTGAAGTGTGACAGCTAACAGCTGGGAATTTTTGGAGGAACTAAACCTCCTGCCGTAGAGGTCAGCTGTTGTTGATGAGCCATGCGGCAGCTGCTGCCTGATCCCGTTGCAGTTGCATAGGCGTGGCTGTGTTATCAGCTGCAGCACTGCTACCACACAGCAGCAGACTTAGGTTCAGCGGCGGGTGGCAGTTTGAAAAAAGGGTATGGACCGGGTAGCAGCTTCTTCTGCTTGCAAAGGTTGGCCAGACCATGCAAATATTTGCTTCGGATCAGTGCAGTGACAATGCTTAGCTATGCTGCAATGCTGCTGCTCCTGTACAGCTCTCGGCTGTATTGCGTTGCTGCAGGTTTGCAACGGCTGTTGGCTTGTTACCATACACAGAGCAGATGATGTGCATGGGTGATGGTGGCTCAAAGGTTTAGCGCATGCACCGTGTGCTGTTTGGGCGTCTCTCTGTGTGGTGCACGTGCAGCACTGGACTTGTGACACGGCAGCATGGTGCCATGTTATAAAGGGAGGCAGCGAGTAAGCCCGCGTTCAAGCAATGTTATGCTTCGCCTGCATGTTGCTGGCACGCGCACAGGTCTTCCAGGAACACATGCGCTCTAAACTTCTGTGTGCACGTGGTGTTGGTTGTTTGTGGCAGCAGCGGGACAGGATGGCGAGGACTCGGAGTGCTACAGGCATAGCTTGCAACCTGGCCGTGACATGCTTTGCCTGCCTGTAAGTGGGCATTATGCTGCATTCAGCTGTTGCAAGATGTCTTTTCGGCAACTCTTTTGCTGCACGTTGCTGATTGCCACAGGCACAGCTATACCCAACTGTGAATTGCAAACAGGGGCACAGCACATCTCCAAGGTTGGAAGGCAGTAGCGTGGTTACCAGTGTGTGAAAAGCAACATTGGGGTGCCTGCAGCTGAAATTGCATGCGGACAATGCTTTGCTGCATGCTCTTTGGCAGTAACTTGCCACGTCCGCCAGTGCAATGGCTCAAGCCCTGCCGGTTACAATTCACTCGAGCTGCTCCCCGTGTATGACATACAACACGTCATACTAATGAAGTAATATGAAGCACATCCGTATCTGGATGCTCCTGCGTTGTACAAGTGCTGTTCGTCCAGGCTGCGAAAGGTGTCACCGAAGCGTATTTTGAGCACTGCTGCAGCACGGATCATCATGAAGCCGTGTTTGATCGTGTTATTTTCAGTCTTAGTCAGCGCCTTGCAGCTGTACGAGGCAAATGGGGCAAGCTTACCTTTTCACAGTGGGAGAAAGCTTCGAGCGTGGCCAATACCAATGCCATACCCTTTCGGTGAGTTCGAAACGATGAAATAACTTCTTCTAGGCGCATCACCACGTATCTCGCTGCTGCTGCGGAACTCACTGCTGCTCACCAGCACTGCTGCACTGCACCTGGGGTACTGCTGACTGGCTGTCAACGGTCCGTGCTGCAGACTTTCCTGCAAACGTAGCAGAAAGCGCCAAAGCTGCCAAAGCGAACGACAAGCTTCAAGCGTATGCTGAGCAGCAGTGCAAGACACTAGCAGGTATGGCCAGATGCTGCTGCCAGCCTGGCTGTATGCTGACTGGGTGATGCTTGAAATGCTGCACAGCTTGCCCTCACACTTTGACAAACAGTTGTACTGCAGCTCCGTGTGTATGTGCAAACGCAATGTGCAGCATCTAGATGCGGCTAAAAGCCAGATATTAAAGATAGGGTGGTACAGGTGCCCAGCTTGCGTTGTGTCCCCTCCCCTGCAACTGGCGTGCAAGGACTGCGCTGCAGTGCATGACAGCTGCTGCTGCTGCTGCTGCTGCCACCACGACCCCTCTCACCTCCGTAACACGCCTCAACGACTCTTACCTTGCCTTTTTTGCCGCTGCTGCTGCACGCTGCTGCCCTGCCAGATCCCAGCTCCCAAGGCAGCAGGATGTTCATTGATGGAGTGCCGCTTTGGCCTATGATGGAAAATGTGGGCCGGGCAGCATACGTCTACTCGCAAGATGTCATCGACGTGTGGGGTGACGTCTTTGCCAAGTGCAACAGGTGCGCAGCACAGCGTGAGGGGTGACGTGCTTTGTATCAAGTGCAACAGGTGGGACGGGCAAGTCAGCAGCAACAGGTTTGGGTGGGCAATCCTGTGGCATAGGCCGTTTGCAGCGGACAGGTATTTGGGCGCACGCACCCTGCCGCAGCTGCCTCTGCGCTGACGTTGTGAACACTGCACATCCCACCCATTCCTTTGTCCATGCTTTCCCAACATCTAAACCCCATAGATTGTTTGCATCCCTCATGTTTGATGCCTGCAGCATGGGTGGCATGGCTGCTGAGGGAGTGGACTACCCTCTTACCCTTGCCTTTTGTCGTGCTTTTCTGTATATTCACAATCCAACGTTTGTTTGTGTTTGCTTTTTTTACCCTGCCTGCAGTATGGGTGGCACGGCTGCAGAGGGAGTGGGCTACGGCATTGCCTACGTGTGTGTCGAAGGGCTGGTGTAACTTGACACCGAGTCAAGCACAGTTTCAAGCATTGCAAGCTTGAAACTGTGCTTCATGCATTGCAAGCTTCTCATTTCATCTCTTACTACTGCTGTGCACTGCTGAGGGTGTGGGCTACTGTCTTACCCCTGGCGTTTGTCTCGCATCTTTAATTCTCTGCTGTCATCTGTGCCTGCAGCATGGGCGGCATGGCTGCTGACGGAGTGAAAGAATGCACCTGCACTGTCAGTTGTTTGCCAACACACTTCTACCACCATACTGTCCTGCACACATTTTGCGCCTGCAGCATGGGTGGCATGGCAGCTGAGGGGGTGGGCTATGGCATTGCCTACGTGTATGCTGAGGGCCTGGTGGAGTCACTCGGCATCACAGCCATACTGGAGAGCGCTTACAAGAAGGGGCAGGCGCAGTCTGGCGACGGCTGCAAGGCGGTGAATGCAATACTCGACAGTGAGTGTTTACATGTCAGCCTGAGGTGTTATCATGTAGGCGCTTGGTCGTACAGCTGTTTTGGTACTGGAATGGCAGCACTGTTGTGACGGAGGGTGTCAGAGGCGTACAGCAGCTCTATCAAAATGTGTGAGGGGCAGTACTTGGGTCCTGGTGGAGTCACTCGGCATAACAGCCACGCTGGAAAGCGCTTACAAGGAGGGGCAGGCGCAGACCGGCGACGGCTGCAAGGCGGTGGCCATGATCCTTGATGGTGAGCAGCAGCAGGGCTGCCTTTGGGGTCGCCGTCATAATTGTCGTCATAACAACAACACTAGGGAGCTGTTATGACACTAGGAAGTGATATGTTGCAGCACTGTCAAGTTGCGGGTGCTAGCATGTTGCACTGTGAGGGCAGTACTGAGGGGCTGGTGGAGTCACTCGGCATAGCAGCCATCCTGGAAAGTGCTTACAAGAAGGGGCAGGCACAGTCTGGTGACGGCTGCAAGGCCATGAATGCAATACTCGACAGTGAATGTTTACATGGCAGGTGCTATCATGTGGGCACTTGGTCGGAAGGCTGTTTTGGTACTGGAATGGCAGCATTTTTGTGATGCGGGGCGTCAGTGTTATACAGCAGCTTCTTCAGATTGTGAGAGGGCAGTACAGGGGTCCTGGTGGAGACACTCGGCACAGCAGCCATCCTGACAAGGTGTGACAAGAAGGGACAGGCACAGACCGGCGACGGCTGCAAGCCTTGCACTGCCGCGCAGTGGGCAGGGTTTGTCACAGAGCTTCCTGTCACGCGACAGATGCCCGCAAAGTACAACAACACACCTTTTGATGCTGCACTGACCTGCACACCCATTGCTTGCTGTGTGAGCTGCTGCTGCTGCTGCTGCCTGCTGCCTGTTGCCATGCAGTTGCTGCTGCTGTCATCAAGGCGAGGGGCACAGCAGCAGACGAGCTGTTTCATGTGATGCCAAGCTACTCACAACTTTGTTGCATATTGCCCACACAGCAACCTATAACATATTTGTCAACGGTTGCACGGACTGCACAACCTGCATGCTTTGTGATCTGCTGCTGCTGCTGCTGCTGCTGCTGGCTGCTGCCTGTTGCCTTGCCGCGCAGTTGCTGCTGCTGTCATCAAGGCGCGCGATACAGCAGCAGATGAGCTGTTTTACGTGATGCCGAGCTACTCACAAGTTTTTTTTGCATATTGCGCACCAAGCAACATGTATTTCTTTGTCGGCAGCTGCACAGACTGCCAGGGTGCAGCACAACCTGCATGTTGTGTGATCTACTGTTGCTGCTGCTGCCTGCTGCCTTGCCGTGCAGTTGCTGCTGCTGTCATCAAGGCGCGCGACACAGCAGCAGACGAGCTATTCCATGTGATGCCAAGCTATTCGAAGGCCCTGGGTCGTTGCACTCCAAAAGACAGCGAGCAGCAGTTCAAACCCTACAGCATCAGGGGCAGCTTGGCTGTTGACAAGAAGAAGGCGGAGGTGCCAGGCGGCAGGCATTTGTGATAGCTGCAGCAGAAAAGAACAGCTGCAGCGTGGGGTGGGGGCGGGGAGAGGGAGCAGCTGCAACCTGGCATCATTGGCAAGGCCTGGCAGGTGTGGGTAAGGCTTGCTTGCGCAGGATGCACATGTGCAGATGTACATCTTATGGTTGCTATGCATGGTGCATCAGCCTTGCAGCATCAGGGCCAGCCTGGCTGTAGACAAGAAAAAGGTGGAGGTGCCAGGCGGCAGGCATTTGTGAACAGTGCAGGGAGGAGGCGGCAGCTGCTGCAGCTCATGTCTGCTTTGTCCCAGCTTGCATCCTGAGCAGTTGCCAGGCGGGGCCTTGCAAGGCTTCATAAACTTCAAGAAGCAAGGCTTCAGCACTTGAGCCCTACAGCAACAGGGCCAGCTTGGCTGTTGACAAAAAAATGCGGAGGTTCCAGGGGGAGCAAGTATGTTAACATGGAGTTCTCAGCGTTTCCTAGCATGTGATGCAGATGGAAGTAGTCGAACGAAGTGGTATGTCATGATACCTGCCAGAAGGAGCTGCTACTGCATCCTGAACAGTAGCACGGCAGGTGTTGGGGGAGTCCTCATGCGCAGGCATGCGCAGCGTGTTTCAAAGTCAAGTTTTGGGGCTTATTGAATGAGTACTGTCTTCGGTGATCTATAAATCGAGAAGTTTGGAGAACGGGTATGGGGATGGTGCTTAACTTGATGTTTTTGTTTCCTGCTGCAACTGTTGCCATCGTGGCCGCCATGTGGTGCACCATGAGGAGTCCTCAGCCCAGCTGCAGGGCATGCATGCATATGCAGCATCAGGGACAGCTTGAGTTGGGTGTACATGTGTACACAAATGATGCATGTTCACAGAGAGTTTGCATATAGCATGTAAGCATGTACGTTGAACTCATTGGCTACAGTACAGTGGCAATAGTATCTCATCACCTTGTTTTAGGTGGGTTGGAGGCATGAACCGAAATGGTTTATGAAGTTGTAATGAAAGTGCCTGCACTGCGTGACGACATGAGCCTAGGATGCTTGGTGCTGGCAGATGCCTGAGTGCCAATGGGCCTCCATGAAAAGATTCAACGCGCTTGATGGGCAGATAACTACCAAAATAGCTGCAGTCATTCAGTCCAGTCAATGGCAACGCCATTTGCACTGGCACACTGTGTCCATGAAAAAACCCTAGTGTTCCGGAACACGGGGATCCACGGAGCTGCTCTCCTGCAGCCAGCTCAAGCTCAAGATGTCAATGATAACGTACAAAATATTGTGTTCCGGACCAATTCGCACCAGCCTGTGCGTTGTAAACATGGCTGAATGGCTTACGCAAACGTATACGGTTGTGCTCGTTTACCTGCTGACGACCGGCTCAGTGCGCTGTGCAGAAAATACCGTTGCGACACTGCTGAGTGTGGCTACAGCACCGAAGCAGCCTGCCGCAAACGCCAAAACAAACCTCACGGCTAGCTTCGCATGGCCCGTCACACGTCAGCCTATCCAAACAACCTCCTTCAAGGTATCACACGATGCAAAGCTGCATCTAGTGGTGATCGGAGCAGGTGAGCGGTCGGGAAAATTGTGTGCCTTGCCTTGTCAGCAGGAGCAGCAGCAACAGCAGCAACAGCGGTGACACACTCAGCAGCTGCGCAGCTGCGCATGCGCTGTCAATCAAGCATCGCCGTACAGCAATGCACACGTCCTGCTGCAGCGCTAATGTTTGATGCTCAGGTAGAGGGTGTGGAGCACAGGGGCGCCGCCCCTGGCTACACACACCCCCATAGCCTTACCCAGGAACTGCAGAGCTGCCTGGGTAGTCACTCACTCACTCACTTTGATGCTGTTTTCGATACAGACCTGGACACCTTTGCCCACTGGCATCCTACACAAGTCAGCCCCGGTGCATCTTTCCTTTTCAGTGATGCTGTCTTACCCAAAGCCGGAGAGTACCTACTGGCCTTTGATGCTTTGCTCCCCCAAGGACCAGTAGCAAACCATACAAAGCTAAAGGTAACCGGCAGTCCAGCCATGTCTGCAAGCAGCGCAGCAAGCGGCACGCGGCTAGGGGCAACAACCATCTACGTGCGCAGCACGCCACTTGATATGAGCTCCCGCTCAACTGTCAGCCTTGCATCCCTCATCATGCAAAAGCCAGCCAAGCCAGCAGCAGCAGCAGCAGCAGCAGCAGCAGCAGCAGTGTACCAAGCCACCCTGGCCGGGCCTCAGGGGCAGCAGTGTGTGCCAGGTCAGCCGCTGTCATATGTGTGGACACTGAACCACGCAGGCAGCGGTTTACCAGTGACTGACTTAAAACCCTACCTTGCAGCAGCAATGCACCTAGCAGTGGTGCGTAGCGACTTGGGATTTGTGGCACATGAGCATGGCGAGCCACAACGCAGCAGCAGCAGCACTGCTAGCGCCAGCCATGCGACAATGCAGCTGCAGCAGCCTGCTAGCGCTGCTGCTGCTGCTGCTGCTGCTGGTGCGCACGAGCACAATGGCCGCCGGCGCGTGATGGCTGCAGCTACAGCCCGAAGGGTTCTTGCAGCACCAGCGGCAGGTGCTGCAGCAGCAGCAATGAACATGCCAGGCATGGACATGAGCAGCAGCAGCAGCAGCAGCAGCAGCAACAACTCACAGAGCACTGCTACAAACAACAAGGGAGGCATGGGGACTATGCAGCACAGTGTTGCCGGGCCGTTTGGTCCTACGCTTGTGACAGCAGGGATAGTGTTGCCCTCTGCAGGCACGTATCTGTTTGTGGGGCAGGTCTCTAGGGGGAAGGAGCTGATCTTGCTTCCAGTTTATGTTGCGTGCAGCGGCAGCAGCAGTGCCCAAGGCATAAAGGGTGGCCGCTGAGCTGCCGTTTTATGTTGCGTGCAGCGGCAGCAGCAGCGGCCAGGGTGCCGGCATGCAAGGCATGCCGGGTGGCCGCTGAGCGGCTGGCCGCACGTAATTAGGACGATTCTAAGCATGGTTAAAGCATAACTGCGCACCTTCAAGCAATGCTGGTCCAGAAGCCCCCCGCCCTAGGGCTCCTGGCGGTCCGAGTGGGCTGAGCATGCAGGCACAGCAGTCCAGAAGCACGGGTTCTTGCGACATACCTGTAGGCGCAACGAAGGCATGTATTAAGAATTGGCCGCTGGTATTGAGAATTGGCCGCTGGTATCAAGAATTGGCCGCTGGTATTAAGAATTGGCCGCTGGCACAAGAAGTGCAGGTCAACATGCTTTGCAGTAGCACGGTGCAACATGATGCATACTCACGTGCGCAGGGTGCCGGCATGCAAGGAATGCGGGGTGGCCGCTGAGCAGCTGGCCGCCGGAAATAATATATATAGTCGCAAGTCAACACGCTTTGCAGTACACCATGCAACATGATGCATACCCACATGCGCAGGGTGCCGGCATGCAAGGCGTGAAGGGTGGCCGCTGAGCAGCTAGCTGCCCGTGGCACAGCCGGCCCCTTGTGCATTTTGAGCAGTCATGATCATCCCGCCATGCATGGCCATATCGCGGGGGCCTCTTGTAGACATGTTTTGATACTGGTTTGGCTGGGGTTGGGACCATGCTTGCAGTGCTTTGGACCGATCTTGCTTGTTTTTATGCACTTTTGGTGTTGTTTGGATTCGTCCTTTTACACATGATGCTATGGTGCCGGGCAGCCGTGCCTACATGAGCAGCCCACCACTCGGAGTGCCAG
>RWJK01001703.1:14859-32081 GCA_004335835.1 Scenedesmus sp. ARA3
GTGCGCAGCTGTGCATGACCAGCGTGCTTCGGCATCCTGGCTTTGTCTAGAATTCGTCACTTTGCACATTTGCACATTTGTGGCAGGGGTAGCCTGTAGCCTGCTGTTGCGCCCAGTTCTTACGCGCAGCACTTTGCAGTGATTGTAATCAAGGTATAGAGTTTGGGTGAGTTTTCAGGTCTCGCATTCTCTGGCCTGAAATCGGGGTGTGAGCGCACAGCTGCAGGGAGTTGCATGTGCATGCCCACATGACCACATGTGTGCACTATGCATGGAATGTACATGCACAATACGATGAGCATTTGCCCGCTTTGTGCTGGTGACCAGAGACATTAACTCATGTGATTAGTACATTGCTTGATAATGATGCGCTTAAGAAGATTGCTGGGGCTGACTGCAGCACGGAGCACGGATCCATGAGGTGGCAGTTGTTGATGACAACATGACAGGCAGGTCAAACAACGGCCTTTAAGCCCTCCGCAAAAAGACAAAGGGTTAGTGCCGCATGTGTGTGCAATAGTGCACCCGCAAGAACGCTGCAAACGCGATGTAGCGTGCGCAGTTCTTCTCCTTCTTTGCGTTCCCTTCTAGCTGGCTCACCTCACTCGATACATGTGCGTTCTTGCTGGCATTTGACTATTGTTTGGCATCTGTGCGAGTCATATCATCAAGCAGCGCCGTACAAGGCGCTTGCTTCGCACATGGAAACTCTGGCTGTTTGGCGCGGCGTGGCAGCCGGTGTCCTCTCTGTGCTAGCCTTCGCCGCAAGTTTAGTGCTGCTACCTTTACAGTTCAAAACCTGCCTGTGGATTGTGGGCACTGCGGAGGCACTTTTCGCAGTGCACTATGTCGTGCTGGCTAGGAGGATTGATGCTTTGATGGAAGCGCTGCCCGATCATGATGATTACGACCCCATAGTCATAAAGCGCAAGCTGCTGCACCACCTGAAGCGCGTTGATGACATCCAAGGCAGCATGAAGCATTGGTTTGTGAACGCACAGCACTGGGAGGACATCAAGCGCGACAACTTTAAGGAGCTCTTCGCTTACGCTGTCTGGTACAAAACCATGTGAGTAGCAAGGCTTCATCGATGCTGCAGCAGGCAGCTGTGCATGCTGGCATGCTCAGCCAGGGATGATGATGCACTGGATCAGCAGCAGCAGCACTTGTCAGCACACAGGAACAGCACTTGCTGCCAAGGAGCTACTAATGTATAAATTTACATTGAGTTAGTAGCGGGAGCCACATCATTTGCCTCATCATGCAGCCCCACTCTGAACGTTTGCTAGCAGCTGATGCGCATGCTCTGGTGATGCTGCAAGCCAGGTTGGAATGCGGTACACCAAAGATGCAGCAGCAGCAGCAGCAGCAGCAGCAGCAGCAGCAGTCGTTTGGCATGTTGCACGGCCTGCATATGCGTACCCTGCAGCTAGCCCAAACAGCTGAGCTGTTACAGGTGTCACTCTGGCGCCGACAGCCCTAAGCTGCTGCTATCACAATGCCAGGCAGAGCTGCAGCCGCAGCTGCATCTGCAAGCACGTTGGGTCAACAGACCCAGCCACCAACAATGCAGCTATCTGCCACTGGCAAGGCAGCAGCAGCAGCAGCAGCTGCTGCTCAGCGGCCTGGCATTGCTCAGCTGTCACATTGTAGTTGTTAACGGTAAAGACAGTCGAGCAGAAGCATTGAGCGACTTGCAGCTGTCCGTCGCATACAAACAGCACCGCCTTGCTCAACATTGGATCCGTTCTGTGTTGTGCCTACCCATAGCCGTTGCAGATTCTACACTGGTTTGTCTTCTTGTTCCATTCTGGCTTGACGATCTCGTTCCTGCAAACATCCAACGCTGGAACCTCTTTCCTGCAAACGTTCCAACTTTCCTGCAGGGACCAGATGGCGGCTGGTGGGCTGGAGGGCGAGCTGGAGGACCTGGTGTGCCAGCTGGAGTGTCATGCGGGGCGCAAGGTGCCTGCAGGGTACAATGCTGACCTGCGCTTTATGAGCCACCTATGGGACCCACTGCGCCACGTGTACAGGTTCGGTGCAAACCAATCATCACAGACAGTCATGTGTAGGGTTGCACTGTGGTGTGTGGTCGAGGAAGGTTTTGAGCTGTGCTTCGTGCGCCACTTGTGGGACCTGCTGCGCCACGTGCACAGGTTGGTTGCGGTGTGTCAAGTTTTTGCAGTGCAATGTCAGGGTGTGGGCTGCGGTGGGCTGCGGTCGGCTGTGGTGGGCGGTGCCTGAGGGCAACAGCAGCAGCTAGCGCTTGTTGCTGTGATAGGCCTGTGCGTTGCAGCTGCAACCAGATCACCCTGCTGCTGCTGCTGCTGCTGCTGCTGCTGCTGGTATCATCGTTCCTGCAATCCTCCAACTTGCCCGCAGGCCGCTGCTGTTCTATGTTGTGATGGAGCTGCTGGCTGGGCTGTGCCACGTGGTGCTGGCAGCAGCAGGCTTCCAGCTGCAGCAGCTGGGCGGCATCAGCTACTACACACTGCACATGGGGCCACAGCAGGCACTGACCAAGCCTGTGGCCAGCCAGCAACAGCAGCGCAGAGGTCAGCAGGGCGACAGCAGTACAGCTGCAGTTGCAGCAGGTAGCAGTACAGCCGCACCCCTGCAGCAGCAGCAGCAGCGGCAGTGGCAGCAGCAGGATGATGACAATGGCAGCACTCCAGCTGCAGATGCATCAGGCAGCAGTAAAGCTGCACTGCAGCAGCAGCAGCAGCAGGAAGGCATCAGCTACTACACACTGCACATGGGGCCTCAGCAGCAGCTGGTGCAGGCATTGAACAAGCCTCTGGCCAGCCAGCAGCAGCAGCAGCAGCGCAGGAGTCAGGACGGTGGCCGCGTCAACACTGCTGCAGCAGCCCCGGCAGGCTCTGCAGGTAGCAGCAGCAGCAGCAGTCTGGGCCAGCAGCAGCTGGCGCAGGCACTGGCCAAGCCATTGGCCAGCAGGGGTCAGGAAGGTGGCAAAACTGCTGCAGCAGCGGCAGCAGGCTCTGCAGGTAGCAGCAGCAGCAGCTTGGGCCAGCAGCAGCTGGTGCAGGCGCTGACCAAGCCTCTGGCTAGCCACCAGCAGCAGCAGCAGCAGCAGCAGCAGCAGCAGCAGCAGCGCAGGAGTCAGCAGGGCGGCAGCGCTGCTACAGCCGCAGATCTTGCAGGTGGCAGTAATGGGCAGCAGCAGCAGCAGCAGCAGCAGCAGCAGCAGTGCACGAGTCAGCAGGGCGGCAGCACTACAGCTGCTGTTGCAGCAGGTGGCAGCATTACAGCCGCACCCCAGCAGCAGCAGCAGCAGCAGCAGCAGGACGACGGCAGCTTGCCGATCCTCTTCCTTCACGGTGTGGGTGCTGGGCTGCTGCCATACCTCTCGCTGGTGTTCCACCTGGCCTCTCTCGGCCGTCCGATGATATTGCCAGAATCAAAACACGTCAGCATGCGGCTCGTGAAATGGCTGCCGACTGTTGATGACATGGCAGATGGCACGGCAGCGATACTGGCATCTCATGGTGTGGATAGGGCGCTGGTGGTGGCGCACAGCTACGGCACGATGGTGGCGGCAAGAATGGTGCTCAAGTATGAGCCCTTGGTGCACAGCCTGTGCCTGATGGACCCGGTGAGGACTCTGTGCAATGTGACTATTTGCATTTTGAAGCTGTGGCTGCCTTTCCTCTTCTGCTGGGACGTTTGTGGTGTTGTCGTTGCTGTTGCCAAAGCTGTGCTGTTCGCGTTCCAGTCTTGGTGGCGGCTTCGCTGGTGCTGAAGTATGTTGCTGGTTGATTGTGTGTGCTGCGAGGCTGGTGCTGAAATACCAAAGCTTGGTGCACAGCCTGTGCCTCATGGACCCGGTGAGTTTGTGGTAGTGTGGTGTTTTGAGCTGCTGGTGGTTGTATTGTTAGGTGCTTGTGATCCTGTTGCATTGCTGGTACTATGGCTGCCAACGACATACTGGTTATGCACGGCGTGGAACAGGCACTGGTGGTGGCACACAGCTACGGCATGATGGGGGAGGCGCGGCTGGTGCTCAAGTATGAGCCCCTGGTGCACAGCCTGTGCCTGATGGACCCGGTGAGGCTTGGCTGAAGAGCCAATTTTGCATTAAGACTTGTGTTGAAGTGTAGGGTTTGTTATGTACTGCGCAGCTGTTGCTGAAGTATGAACCCGTGAGGCATGGCACGTGCCTGCCACACTCGTTTGTGCAGTGCGTGCACGTTGTTTGCTGTTGCACCCATCACGATCAGATAATTTCCTTCACTGGTTTGTCCCCGCCGCCGCTGCTGCTGCTGCTGCCAGGTGTGCTTTGCAATGTTCATGCCGCACCTCATCCGCAACTTCATGTATGCCTGGCACGTCAGCGAATACCTTGTTACTGACGCTGCTGCTGCTGCTGTCGCTGCTGCTGCTGCTGCCAGGTGTGCTTTGCGATGTTCATGCCGCACCTCATCCGCAACTTCATGTACGCGTGGCACGTCAGCGGCTGCCTCCTGATCGACGTCATCATGGCCCTTGTGTCAAGCGAGCTGCACTGCGCCAGCACATTCAGCAGGCGATTCTTCTGGACCAGTGAGTTGCTATGATGATAGAGTAACGGCAATGTTAGCAGCAATTTTGAGAAACTCGGGGACTGCTATGTATCGACGTCATCATGGTGTTTGTATCAAGCGAGCTGCACTGCGCAAGCACTTTCAGGCGCAAGTTCTTCTGGACCAGTGAGTGGCAACCAATGTTTCTTGCAGCTTGTTAATCAATGCGTCACCTTGGCAGAGCTGCATGTAGTTTTGACTACATGCATGTCACCATGGTGCTCGTGTGAAGCGAGCTGCACTGCGCCAGCACCTTCAGCAGGCGATTCTTTTGGACCAGTGAGTTACTGTGATGATAGAGTAACGGCATTGTTAGCAGCAATTTGAGAAACTCGGGGACTGCTGTATAGTGACGTCATCATTGCGCTCATGTCAAGCGAGCTGCACTGCGCCAGCACCTTCAGCCGCAAGTTCTTCTGGACCAGTGAGTTGGGGCAGGGTGTGTTTGTTGTGCATGTTGACTTCGCGGAGCTGCATGTACAGGGCTTTGGTGCATGCATGCAATCATGGCCCTTATGTCAAGCGAGCTGCGTTGCGCCAGCATATTTGGTCGCAAATTCTTCTGGACCAGTGCGTTAATTGACATTGAGGATAACAACAATAGAAACATGAATTCATAATTTAACAACAACAATAACAATAGTGCCACTTACAACATAACATGGTAAAAAGGCAACAAAGCGACTTCTACGTCATCGTGGTGCACGCCAGCGTTGGAGCGCGCCAAAATGACGTAGCAGTCGCTTTGTTGGGTTGGACAAGGTTTTGGACAAGTGTCGAGCAATCCGCACTGCGCAAGCACCTTCAGCATGGGGTTTCTTTTGGACCAGCGAGTCAGTCTTTCCGCGCCTCGCTGCTGTCACATGACTGCTTAGATAGAAGGTGCACTGTTTCTGATGTCCATGTCAGCCGAACAACACCTGTCTATGCCGCCTGCCGGCATGAAGCTGTGGGAGGAGGACATTCCCGCGCAAACGCTAGTGGTGCTGCCTGGCACGGACATCGCGTCGCCTGGCAGCCCTGTAAATCAATGCTTTCTTGGTGTTTGCTGCCTGCTTGCAGGCGTCAACCTGTGAGACAAGCATGACGGTGCGACTCTGCACCTGCAATCGTACTTGGCTGAGTTTGTGACTTGTTGTGGCTGCCTGCAGGCATCAACCTGTGGGACGAGCACGTCCAAAAGCGCACGCTGGTGGTGCTGAGTGGCAGAGACATCCTGCCGGCGTGTAAAGCACTGCTTGTTTGTCACTGACGTATCTTGTTTATCTGTATCCTGGTGTGCTGCCTGCAGGCATCAACTTGTGGGACGAGCATGTCCCCGCGCGGACCCTGGTGGTGCTGAGTCTCTGGGACATCCTGTGAGATGTCATGCTTCTGAGCAACTGTCACCCTGTTGTTACTGCTCGCAGGCATCAACCTCTGGAATCAGCATGTCCCAGCGCGGACGCTGGTGGTGCTCGTTTGCACCGCGTTCAATGTAATAATGCATCTCTCACCAGATTGCTGTCTTGCTGCACTGCCTGCAGGCATCAACCTGTGGGACGAGCACGTTCCTGAGCGCACACTGGTGGTGCTCAGCGGCAGAGACATCTTGTCGCCCACCAATGACATGCACAACTGGCTGCGCGAGCACACCCCTGCTCAGGTGCGTGCCACAACAGGCAACCATCCTTTCACTGGTCTTTTGCTGGTCATCTTAGGTACCGCCTGTGTAAACTGGTCAGTGCAACCTGCAATGGGAGGCCTATGCCAGCTGTGAAGAGCAGATGATGCCAGCTGTGACAGCCGGTTTGTGCCAGCTATAACGCAGCCAGCACAGTTGTGGGCACTAGGCAGCTGGGGTGCCAGTGGTTAAGGTGGCAACCGTAGCAGCCACAAATGCAGAACGAATGGCACATAACGTCAGCAGTGAGCCCTCAGCATTACAGCAGAAGAAGCACCTGCGCCAGCGGATCATATGCCACATGCTCACCGCCCACATGCTCCCACCGCTGCTGCTGCTGCCGCTGCTGCTGCAGGTGCTGTACAAGCCAGGCATGGCTCATGCTGGCATCCTGGTCAACAGCGCATGGCAGGCAACACTGATCGAAGCTTTCCTGCAAGTCATCAACCTGCTGCTGCTGCTGCTGCTGCTGCTGCTTCTGCTGCTGCTGCTGCTGCTGCTGCAGGTGTTATACAAGCCAGGCATGGCCCATGCTGGCATCCTGGTCAACAGCGCATGGCAGGCGACAGTAATTGAAGCTTTCCTGCAAGTTATAAAACGGCCAGGCGGCTCCAAGGCAGCAGCAGCAGCTGTGGCAGCAGCAGAGGCGCCAGGCGGCAGTGCAGAAGATGTAGCCTCAGCAGCAGCAGCAGCGGTGCAGCAGCAGCAGAGTGAAGGGGACAGATGCGGGGGAAAGGGTGCAGCAAATGCGAGTCCTGCAGCTGCAGTGACAGTCTTTCAGCAGCACCAGCAGCAGCAGCAGCAGCAGAGCGAGTGCATTGGCGGCGGCGCTGCTGATGACAGCCGCAGTAGCAGGGCTGAGCAAGATCGGCAGAGCAGCAGCGCTGCTTGCAGCAGAGAAACAGATGCATCTGGCAGCAGTGACACAGATGACACAGATGACACAGATGACACAGATGCATCTGGCAGCAGTGACACAGATGACACAGATGACACAGATGACACAGATGCATCTGGCAGCAGTGACACAGATGACACAGATGACACAGATGACACAGATGCATCTGGCAGCAGTGACACAGATGACACAGATGACACAGATGACACAGATGCATCTGGCAGCAGTGACACAGATGACACAGCATGGGAGGCGATGGACCATCCTGACAGCCTTGGCAGCTGCTGCGGCAGGCTTGCAGGCAGTCAGCCGCGCAGCAGCTGCAACTGCTTGAACTGCCAGCTGTTTGCTCTGCCGGCGCCTGAGAACAGCGTGTCAAACAGCAGCAGCAGCAGCAGTGATGATGACGCGGCTCCTGATGCTGTCAAGGCATGCAGCGGCGATGCTGCTGGTGCAGCAGCAGCATCAGTCTGCAGGAGCCGTGCTGCTGTAGCTGTCTTAACAGCTGCGGATAGTGGGCAGCAGCAGCAGCAGCAACGACATGCAAAGCTGCTCGCCAGCTGTCCGCATGACGCAGGGCAAGCAGGCAGCCAAACAGAGCAGCAGCAGCCGCCGCCGCAGCAGCAGCAGCAGCAGATGGGCTAGTGCACTCCTCGAAAGCTGCAGCGCTTGTGTCAGATTGATATATCTGTTGTGTATAGGAATGTCATGTCACTTGTCACACAGTTCACAGACACTTGTGCGACTGCTTGGATGCATCCAGCACACAGTGAGAGGGGTACTCCGCTAAAGTATTCGTTGAAGGATGCGGTGGTGTAGCAGCTTCGGAGCAGGTGCGTTGTAGTTGGCTTGCAGAGTTTCTGTGAGTTGTTGTTTGTTGTTTTTATTCCAGGCCAGCATCGCTCGCTGGCCCTTTTTGAGTTCAGGAAGCCTAGGTTTCGGGTCTAACAGGAGCTGACGTGTGTGGATATGCTTGTTGTAGTTGGCCGTAGCTTGCTGTTTGAGTGCGTAGTTGTGGGGATGCACAGGCCATATATTGGTTCATTTTTGTGTTTTGTTGTGTTTTGTTGTTTTGCTTGCTTTTTGATTGAGATTGTGCAGCGTATTGCAGTGCCACAAGTTGAGATTTGTTGCTGCAATGCAACCAGGGACCCATGCTCCACCTAGCGAGCATGTGACTTGCACTTGGGAGTGCATTTGATGATTTTGATGAGGGTGCTGTGTTGGTAGGTGTGCCTCAATCAGCAGCCGATTTGTCATTGACACAATCGCCTTTCAAAAAGCTGACAGCCTGTCGAGCTCTTGCTGGCTATAGCCAAGCCTAGCTAAGCATGTGGGTGTTACTTTTGGCAAATGTGGCTGCAGTTTTCTGGGATGCGTCGCATGGATTGTGTTGACAGCGGAGTGTGCAGGCAGCTTGACTGCATCACCGCATACTCAGGCGAGGGGCTTTCTGTGCATTGCTGCCAAGGGGTTTTTGCCAAGATGGGCCGCCCAACTGCATGTGCTTCAAAATTTCACAATCGTAATCAGTTGTCCATAAGAAGCTGCTGTCTACCACGCATATAGCTGTTCTTACGGCTGTGCTGCTTGCAGTGTAATTGTTTACTTGATGCATGGCCAGGCATGCCATTCAATGCATGCCAGATAACCAGCCGGCTGCCAACTACTGGTAGCCTGTCCACACCTGACGAGGGTTGCTGACTGCAGTTGAGAGCATCAGTTGCATCCTTGTAACCCTTGATCCACCATGCGTTATACAGCTATACCCCGATGCTTCAGGCGCTGCTTCAGCGCTGAACACCAGTCTACCGCGGTGTACTGCCGTGGTACGAGAGTAGCGGCGCGCAACTCCTCTGCCAATGCACACCATCATCATGATGGGATGATGATCACCCAGATGTCCATCTCAGAAATAACATAAAGCAGGGCCACATGTCCACGCCCACGAAGCAGCCAAACACGGCTCTCTAGGTCAATCAGCATCTGATAAAGCCACCGGCCGAAGTATCTGTACATGTAGCGCTGCTGTGCACGTCTTCTGCCATGTGTTGGATGCTGTAGTGCAGCTAGGCGTGTCACATGCTGTCAAACAGCCCGGCATCCTCGATCTCGCTCTTGGCCAGCGACAGCGCCCTGCCCAGCTGTCACGATTTCAAACGTGATGATGCCATGTCACATGCTGTCAAACAGCCCAGCATCCTTGGTCAGCAACTGCGCCATGTACGGCTGTTACAGCTGAAAACATCGTGACAGCGTGTTCACATGGCGCGTCACATGCTGTCAAACAGCCCGGCATCCTCGATCTCGTTCTTGGCCAGCGACAAAGCTTTGCCCATGGCGGGGTGGCTGGACTTGAAGGCGCCATACAGCTGCGTCAGTGCCACCACCAGGCTCTCCTGCAACAGCAGCACACGATACCTGATCAGCAGCTTTGACCAAACAAGCTTTTGAAGGTGGCTGGCCTTGAAGGCGCCGTGTAGCTGCGTCACCGCCACCACCAGGCTCTCGTGCGGGAGACAGTAAACACAGAGGCAACGGCCAGACAACAACGTGATCAGGTTTGCCGTACAGTGCTGCATGGCGGGGTGGCTGGCCTTAATGGCGCCGTACAGCTGCGTGAGCGCCACCACCAGGCTCTCCTGCAGAAGACAGTGAACGTGAAGCAGCACCCACCTTTGTGTGGTGGAAGCTGTCAGGGTTGAGTGTGCTAACACCCGTTGGCAGCACCTGCTAATCTGCTGCAGACCCGCAAAATCCAGCACGTGTCTGTTGAAGTCAACATATACATACATTACATTACATTACATGCTCCACTCAACGAGGAGTGGGAACCCCAGTCAGGAGCCAACGAGAGGCTCATAGGGCAAAAAGGCATACGTAGCCTCACCTTTGTGTGGTAGAAGCTATCAGGGTTGAGTGTGCTGTCACCTGTTGGCAGCACCTGCTTATACTGTGCAGCCTCGTCATACAACGTCTGAAACCCATCAACAATGATTGGCTTGGCCCACCTTTGTGTGGTAGAAGCTGTCAGGGTTGAGTGTGCTGACGCCTGTTGACAGGACTTGCTTGCGCCCGCTGGCGGAGGGGCGCACACCCGAGAGGCTACTGTCGGGCGAGCCACATCAACAATAACAACATCAAGCTGCTGCGCACACTCTGCATGCGCTTCCCACCTCTGTATGGTAGGAGCTGCAGGGGTTCAACATGCTAGCACCCGTTATGTGATGGATGTAGCTAGCGCTAATCCAGCTACTCGGGTACCAGATAATGTAGCCTCGAAACATCTGCTCTGAGCTAACCTTTGTGTGGTAGAAGCTGTCGGGGTTGAGTGTGCTGACACCCGTTGGCAGCACCTGCTTGCGGCCGCTGGCGGAGGGCCGCACACCCGAACCCGACAGGCTGCTGTTGGGGGAACCAGCGTCACTCATGGCGACGCCTGTCAGTGCTGCTGTGATTGATGCAATGGCTGCGCTGAACTCCTGCATGACATGCCATGTTACTGGCAGTTGTTAGTGACGCACAGCCACACCAGCTGCACGTGGGAGCAGTGCAGGAAGGCAATAGTGCATGCCATGGACTGGAGTGAAGCTGAGAGCACAGGGTTCGGTTGCAAAGGAGCAACGCTGTCGCTACACCAGCACTAGACCCGATAATCCCTGCACCGTAAAGTGCGCAGCTGCTGTGCAGCAGCGTGGTTCAACCATCAGGCTGGCTGGACCTTTCGGTTCCGCTGCTCAGCAGCAGAAGTTCAGCCTCAGCATTGGTCATGGCAGTTGCTTGATGCCGCAATGTCCTGCTCACCTGCAGTGCTTTGAGCTGGCCCTGCTTCAGCGTCTCCCCAAAGCTGGCTGCATCAATCATGCTGCTGATCTGCTTCTCCATGGCTGGCGTGAGCACACTCAGGTGCTCATCCAGCATCTGGTAGTACTGGCGGCTCTGCTTGTTGCACTTGACAGTACGCATCGCTTCCTGCAAGCCTTTCAGCTGCTTGATTGGCTCGTCAGTGAGCTTGAGTTGAGCCATGGTCTGCTGCTGTACTGCTTTTGACAGTGCTTCACTGCTGCCCAATACTTCGGTGTTTGCTCGACTGCCAAAGGCACGAGCTGGTTGTATGTTTGTATCCGTTGAATCCGGTTTCACTGTCTTGTACGCTTATGCACACGCTTTCAATGCCGTGTCAGGGTTGTTCGCGTGACCGATGAAAGAGAGGCGGTTCGTCTGCACAGCCCCCGCCGCGGACAACGCGGTCTCTTGACAAGACGCCATACGCAATCACCCAGACAGATAAACCCATAAAGTAAGTGAACTGTAACAAAACGACTTGGCGAGCGGATCAAACATTGGACGAAAATGCCTTGCGAGCAAGCTGCACCCAGCTCACTCAACCCAACTTCACACTAAGCATTCACCGGCAAACCTACACGTACGCCAGTACGCACATACGTTATAGATATATCTTCAATGCACTCAGGCCTTCTGCGCGAACCACCAGCGCCGCTTGTAGCCCAGCTTGCGCAGCTTTGCTGTCTCTGCATGGTGCAGCGGCACCAACCCCTTCAGCCCCAGCAGCCTGTGCCTGCTCTTCTTGTAGCGCTTGTGGCGGCGGCCAGCCTGCAATAAGTACAAGCAAAGATGGCAGCAGGCAGGTTGTCAAGGGAAGGGTGTCTTCTGGATTAACATGTGGCAGCTGGTGAGGCAGCTAGCGGCAACAACCGGGCAATATATCACATCACAGGTGCATGTTTGTATGCAGAAGACAGCTACTGTGCAACAAGCTTCACCCAATACACATGCGAGCGCCGCCACAGAGGGTCAAACATATTATTCTGCATCAATGCAACACTGAGAGTACACATCCCAACAACCCAAGCAGCGCGCCTGCACGCGCAACATGGTGTCATGCTCCAAGAATATAACTCATGATATACAACAACAGCTGCACACCATGTGCTGTTACTGCACGGTTATCACTATGCAACCCAAGCAGTTCACGCCTGCCACCTGCCACTTGCATGCGCGACATGGTGCCGTCTTCCAAGAGACCCAACCACAACAACAGCCACACAGCATGTGCTATGGCAATTTTGTAATGTAATACCCCACGCCTCCCACCTGCATGCGCCACATGGTGCCATCCTCCCCCACAATGACACGCCGCTTGACAGACCTGCACACGAAGTTGACAGCAGCAGCATCGGCAGCATTGGAGACTGTGCTGTGTGTTTGGTGCATGCATGATGCATGCAGCAGCAGGACACGAGGAGATGATGGACATCAAATTTTACTGGAGCAGCTGCAAGCCTCACTTCAGTAAAACACAACACCAACAGCGCTGCCAACAAAGCAGCAAACATGGAATGTTGCACAGTGAGCGCCTGTTGCTTGGTGTATTGTGCATTAAACGTAACACCATCTTCTTCTACAGCTCAGCGACTAACCAGCTGCACAAAAGTTCATCACTCACGAGGGTGTCATAATCTTGTACTTGGGTGGCTTCTTCTGGTTGTGGTCCTGGTAGTTTATGATCTTCCTGACACCCAGCAACCCACGCTGCTGCTGCCACTGCTGCCAAGGCAGCAGCTGCTGCGCTGGCTGCATTGCTGCTGCTGCTAGAGGTAGAGGTTGCCGCAGCACCTGCAGTGGCAAGCCAAAAGGAGGCATGAATTAAGAACCAGGCAAGTGCAGTGCAGTCATTGGTTGTGCACTCGCTGCTGCTGACAGCCCCTGCTGTCGAGTGTTAACACTAAGCAAAGCCCTATTCATGTACCAGTGAAATTACTAACTAGAGCTTCTGGCTGTAGCAGATTTGTGGCTGCTTGATAGCTGCAGCACAAGGAGCAGTGCCACAGCTTTGCTGTTCTTCGGGTGCCCCAAAGACGCACTGTCACCAACGCTGCACTGTCATTTGAAAACACTCAGCAAGATGATGAACAACACACTTCAACCATCTAAAATGTAAGCTGATGGTATGCAACCCCGCCATTTAATATGAACTGGCCTCACCTGTGGTACTGCTGATGCTTGTGATAGCTGTGCACCTAGTGGCTGAAGAACCTGCTGCTGCAGGCATCCGCCAAGCAACCGGCTGCTAGCAGTGCTGCTGCTGCTGAACGATGACCACTGCAGCTGTCAGAGAAGCAGCAAGAGAAGTGCGGCAAGTGAGCTTTCAGATGTACTTGCATTGCAGCATCCTCAGCAGCTGCGCACGCGGCAGCAACCTGCTGCTGCCAAGCCTGCAGCAGCATCTTCAGCCGGTCTGTCCCCTGCACGGCCATTTGCTATAACTTTGCATGGGTCAGAGCAACTCACCAGTGTGTGAGCAGATGTTGCAGCCTTGCCTTCTAACTGTGGTGCTGCTTCAAGCTGCAGCAGCACCCTCAGCCGGTCTGGCTGCAACCTTCTAGCGCCTAGCGCCAGACTGCTGGCAAGGCGCTGTAGCATTGTTTTTATGTACTCTTTGAACGTACTCCGCACGTGCTGTAGATTTCCACTGGGAGGCTTGCTTCAATCGATTGAGTGCTTGCCAGTACACTTTGAGATCGCGGCTGATCACCTGTAAAACAGACTTTGCTACTAGAATTATAACGTCCTCTGCCACTCAACTGCTTCTCAGTGGGTAACGCAGTCCAACGGGTTCACTTGCTGTCGAACTGACAAGCAAGGGTTGGGCAAAGTTATCTTCGCAAGCTCCCCTCTTCAGACGCTGTTGCACAGACAAAAGCTCCAGCTGTTTTCATGGAAGCAACTAGTCACGTTCGCGCCGCTGAAGCGATGCTGTATTGCGCCTAGTGACTACACTGCTGCTGACCTGACTGCTGGTTACTGCTGTGCTACAGCAAGCACCTAATGCTGCGATCGACGGAAAGGATCCTCGCCACGGCATTCAGTGCATCATCCTTATGCCGGTGCAGCTACGCAACTGGCGCCAGCAGCTTAAGCAGGCCGCTGAGCATCTTTGTGTGTGCTGCTGATGAAGCCAGTGACAGCGCTGGCGCTGCTTTGGTAGCATCTCTGAAGCAGCTGCATAAGCAGGGCCTGCAGCTGTATGGAGTGGTGAGCTGCTTGTGTTATTACATATGACAACACTTGACTGCATGCAATGGTGATGTCGTGGACAGGTGTTTCAAGCGCTCAGGCTGCAGGGAAACAGGAAACCAAGCGGGTGCTGAGCTGTCATCACTTGCAGGAAAGCAGCCTAGGCTGACTGCCTTGCAGGAAAACTTGCAATGAACCACAGCTGCAGATGTTGCTAGTGCTGTATATGCGTGCTTGTGCGCTTTGTGTGCTGTGTATAACCATGCCATGTGTAGAAGGTAGATTGACACGTGTCTGGCAAACACAGTAAGCGACCAGCAACAACCACACTTTGCTGCTGCTGCTGCTGCTGCTGCTGCTACTTCCGCCAGGGAGGACCGCTGCTGCAGGCGCAGGGCCTGCGCAGTGTTGTGACAGCAGAGCAGTACCAGCAGCTTGCCACAGCAGAGGTGGTGCAGCAGGCATACGGCCTGCACAAGGTGAGCTGCAACAGCTGTTTCCACAGCAGTAGTTCAGCAGCTGGCTGTATCAAGCAGCTGTGCCATCAGCACACCGTCCCTGCATGCTATGTGACATGCATTAACCAATTGAGCTGTGCGCCACATGCATCGACAGAATACGGTGCTAGGGACAGCCTCCAGTCGGAGGAATTAATGGATGCACCTAGTAAAGCCTCACGACTATGTTACTTGTGACGACTTGCATCTCAACCGTCAGCAGGGGCTCAAGGCACAGTGGCTGGCGCGCCATGCATGCATGCACCACAGCACCCTCTGTGCTGCAATTCCACCGCAACATGCCTGCCATGCTGTCTGCTGTTGCTTATATCTGCTGCAGCTGCACGGCATCAGCACTGCCAGCAAATCTGCCTACCTCAAGATTTTCAAAGACACAATCTTTGAGGCAGCATGGGACGGCTGCAGGAACAAGGCGGAGCCATCATCTACATCGCCCCAGCAGCAGCAGCAGCAGCAGCAGCAGCAGCAGCAGCAGCAGCAGCAAGGGCCGGCAGGCTTGCCTGCAGCTGTGAACTATGATGCTGTGCTGACAATTGGCAGCCCTACAGCCAGCCAGCAGGTGCTCTTCTTTCTACGGAAAGCAGAGGAGGCAAAAAAGGCCCGGTTGCCGGTGGTTGTGCACTACATGGTGAGCTGGTCAACGCTGGTCAACACCAGTCAAAGCTGGTCAACACTGGTCATCGCTGGTCAAAAATTCAGGAGTACAATGTAGATGCTAGCGGATAAAAGCGGTTCACCCAACTTTCTTGCAAGCAGCCGCTTGTCACACTACCTCACTCACTCCTGTATAATAATAATAGTCTTCTTGTAAGCCATACCTTATCGGCATCGGCAACCGCGCCCCGGAACGGACTCACTCCTGTATGTTCAATTTCCTGCTTGCTCTTCTTACTGTGCTCTTGCTGTGTTGTGCCTACTTTTGCTTGCAGGTCCCCGGCCTGTGGGACTACCAGCAGGTCTCAGCAGCAGCAGCAGCCTGGGCCAAGCTGACCGATTACACGATGTGCAGTCTGCCGTTCGAACCCCGGCTGCTGCATGCAGCCGGCGGGCCGGCCTCTTTTGTGGGGCACCCAGTGGTGCAGCCGCTGCTGCAGCAGGGAGGATTTGGCAGCAGGCAGAGGCTGGTGGCACAGCTGGTGCAGCAGCGGGCAGCAGCAGCAAATGAGAGCGGCGTATCCAGCAGCAGCCGCAGCAGCAGCAGCAGCAGCAGCAGCAGCAGCAGCAGCAGTGGGGTGAGGCAGCAGGCGCTGTTTGGTGTTGGTGATGCAGGTGCCTTCTGGCGCATGTTTGACAGCTTGTATGATACCCAGCATGCCAGCAGCAGCAGCAGCAGCCAATCAGGCAGCAGCAGTCAAACTGGCAGCAGTAGCAGCAGTAGCAGCAGTAGCAGCAGCAGTGGGCCAGCTAATGTCAGCAGCCGCAAGGGCCGTCCCGCTGCTGCAGCACCAGCAGCAGGCGCAGCCACCTCCCAGCGCGGCAATCGGCTGCTGCTGTGCCTGCTGCCGGGATCGACAGAGTCCGAGGTTGTCAACAGCATGCCTGCATTTGACGACATAACGCGGGAGCTGCAGCAGCAGCACCCAAACCTTGTGGCCGCAATGATCCTGCCAGATCTGCTGGTAGAAGCAGCAGTAGCAGCAACCAACAACTTCAGCTTGCCAATTGTAGTGCTTCCAGGCAGCAGTACGCTCAGTACTAATGCGCTGGCAGCAGCAGCAGCAGCGCTAAGCCACCCAGGGCCTGAAAGCCTGCGGGCAGCAGCAGCAGGGCTGCCTATGGTGTGTGTGCGCGGCGGATCGCTGCTAAAAGATGGGCTATTAAGTTGGAGAAGGCGCGAGGATCTGCCATTTGGAAGCGTGGTCAATCTGGTGCTTGGGCGCAAGGCAGTTCCAGAGTTTAGCTTGTGGGCACGCGGCGGCCGTGAAGGTGCTATTGCAGCAGTAGCGGAGGTTCTGCAAGCTGGCAGCAGCAACAGCAGCAGCAGCAGTGACAGAGGATCTAATGAGTGGCAAGATCAGCGAGCAGCGCTGCAAGATGTGCTGCTTGATTTAGTGCCGCAGCGGCAGCCTCAGCCTGCAGCAGCAGCAGCAGCAGCAGCAGCAGCAGCAGCAGCAGCAGGGGTGACCCGTGTCGAGGTGCAGTCTCCAAGTGAGGCTGCTGCTGGGGTGCTGCTGGAATTGATTGCGCTGCGCAAGCAGCAGCAGGCCGAGCAGCTGCAGCAGCAGCAGGCGTTTGCTGGGGCCAGCCAACAGCAGTAATGTATGGGAAGATTCTGTGAAGCCGCTGTAATAGTAGTGTATTAATAGGGGAAGATTTGGCTGGGGTGCTGATGGAGCTTATTGGGCTGCAGGCCCAGATGAGTGCATGCTGCACAGACTGGGCACCAGCGTGGACACACCGTGATAAAATTGACCAAAAATTAGTTACAAGATATGCCAACCTAGGCTACTAGGCGTGGTAAGCATGCACACACACACACACACACACACACACACACACACACACACACACACACACACACA
>RWJK01001703.1:32131-46510 GCA_004335835.1 Scenedesmus sp. ARA3
ACACACACACACACACACACACACACACACACACACACACACACACACACACACACACACAGCGTGCACAGTGAAGTTCAGCTGCAGCGAAACTGGCGCCACTGTATTAGGTGCAATCACAACGCCTGCAGTCTACGTAGACGTGAGTATACTCACTAGTATGCTTGATGCAGCAACAACCTGGCACCAGCTGCCAGCTTCTTGGAAGCCACGCAATCACTGTCTGGCAGGCCGCTCTAAAGTCAAATGCAATTCTAACCAACAACTGTGGCTGCCTGGCATGTCAGGCATCGTGACACTTGTTGAAGATCATACGCCAACTGCTGCTGTGCTGTGTATTGCAAGATGACGCAACAACAATACCCTACCTCAACACCAGCCAATCCGTGAGTTGCCAGCTTTGTGAGCGCGGTGCTGCTCCTGCAAGCGGCCACACTCTGCACTTCAAATGCATACGCCAACACTTGTGCACATTGCCGGCAACAGCCAGCAGCAGCATCTGCATCAGTCCAAGGCGTCACACTGCGGTGTACCTTTGCACACCGGAAATGTCACGACATACGCCCTGCCACACCCCTCAACCCCTGCTGTGCATGGAAACCCATTGATTTGCATGGGATGTATACCCAAAGCTGAGCTACAATGCACACACATCAGCGTGGCCTTCACACACCACCGCCACCCTCAAAACCTCGCTGCTGCAATTCTGTACAAAATCAAACCAATATGCACTTGCAGCACCACATCACAGCTGCTTTTGCGGCTGAAGGCGCTGCATGGCAGCAGCAGATCTGGAGCCCTGATAGATGGCACCATCAACCATAAGCCCATCAAGCCAGGCGATTACTGTCTTGCGTTGCTGGTCATGTATGTGATCTGCTCGTACACAAACTGCGCCAGGTCAGTCCAAAGCAGATTTGGCATCCTACCGGCATAATCCAGCCCGAGGATTACTGCCCCGCGTTGCTGGTCATGTACGTAATCTGCTCGTACGCAAACAGCGCCAGGTCAGCAGCCAGGATGAGCGCCACAAACTTGACATCGCGCACCAACATAATCCACCCTTGGGATTACTGCCCTGCGTTGCTGGTCATGTACGTAATCTGCTCGTACGCAAACAGCGCCAGGTCAGCAGCCAGGATGAGCGCCACAAACGACAGGATGCCCGAAACACCGCCCAGGAACTGACCCTCGTTGTACTCCTGCTGCACCTCGGTCCAGCCCAGCGCCTCGCTCAAGCCGCCGATGCCCGCATACCTGCAGACAGATGTAACAATATAACAGAAAAGCAACACAGAGTGTAAGAACATATGGCAGTGTTGTGGGTTTGCGGTACTCCTGCTGCACCTCGGTCCAGCCCAGTGCCTCACTCAGGCCGCCGATGCCAGCATACCTGCAGACAGATGTAACAATGTAACACAAGTAACAGACTGTAAGAACATATGGCAGTGTTGTGGCTTCGCGGTACTCCTGCTGCACCTCGGTCCAGCCCAGCGCCTCGCTCAGACCGCCAAAGCCCGCGTACCTGCAGACAGATGTAACAACGTAACAGAAAAGTAACAGAGTGTAAGAACATATGGCTGTGTTGTGGCCCTCACGGTACTCCTGCTGCACCTTGGTCCAGCCCAGCGCCTCGCTCAGGCCGCCGATGCCGGCATACCTGCAGACGGATGTAACGAAGTAACATTGTAACATAAAAGTAAAAATTTGAGTTTTTAGCGGCTTTGTGTCCGCCCTTGCTTCCAAGCACCACACAAGCAACCTACCCGATTCTTGGCTAGCCCCACCAATCCCTGCGTCGGATTACAACATTGTGTTGCTTCAGCTGCTGTCCTTTCACAAGAGATTCAACTGCTATTGCAGCCAAGCGCACCTCACGTCCTTGTTGTCAGTGGTAGGCAGGTCCCCTGGGCGAGCTGTGTCGAATCCACCGTTGATCCAGGCAAGCTTACTGTAGCCGGCTCTTCCAAGCACTACACAAGCAACCTACCCAAATCCTTTGCTAGCCCCAACACAACTGCTGCCATTAATCTCTGCGTTGAAATGAATCACAACATTGTGTTGCTTCGGCTGCTGTTCTTTCATAAACTTCCCTACTGTCGTTGCAGCCAAGCACACCTGACGTCCTTGTTGTCCGTGGTAGGCAGGTCCCCTGGGCGTGCAGTATCGAAGCCACCATTGATCCAGGCAAGCTTGCTGTAGCCGGCCCTGCTCAGCTGCTCAGCAGCAGCAAGGCTGCGAAGGCCCTTCTGGCACGCCACCACCACGGGGGTGTCCTTGGGGATCTGGGCCTGGACCTGTTACATGACACGTTACATTGTTACAAGAGTCTTAGTTGACGGTCACAGTGCCATGGACACGATCTTGGTTGCAGACACTGGGTGTGCAGTTGCGGCTAAAGTTGGACACAGCAATAAAAAACGGATTGAGCTGCAGCAGCAGAGAATATCACAAAACAATTAAGTAACAAGATGTAACAATCACCTGCGCCAGGAAGTCGTTGTTGGGGATCATGTGCGTGCCGCCCAGCCACCAGCCGCCGGTGCCGATGGTTGCAGACTTCTTGAGCAGGCTTCCAATGCTGTTTGAGGGGTCCTCCACATACAGCGGCACCGCCACAGCTCCCACAATGCCAACCTTGGCTGTCTCGCCGGGCGGGCGGATGTCCAGCAGCTTCCAGCCCTGCTGCATCATCTCGCCTGCAGGGAAATGACGTTACATTTTGTCGATATATGACATGGATGGATAATGCCGACCTTGGCAGTCTCGCCAGGGGGGCGGATGTCTAGCAGCTTCCAGCCCTGCTGCATCATCTCGCCTGCGGGGAATGTGAGATGTTGTGTAAAACATGTAAAGGACAAAGCTGTGTAAAGGAGGCTATACGGCTCCTGGGCTTTGAACATGTGTGTTGAGGTCAAGCCCAGATCCCGGAACAGATGTCCAGCCGCACCCAGCCCGGCTGCATCATCTCGTCTGCAGGGATGGTGTCACGTTTTGCTGAGATGTTATGTGACATGCTACCGCAGTTTCCTTGCACAGGCTGGCACGCTGTATAGACTACATTGTGAGCTGCAGCGCATGTGGCAGCAGCTACAGCACATTTGCAGCAAAAGTTGTCCCTGCAATGGCAAGCTCTTGTGGAAAGCAGGTGGCCGCAACATACAAGCGCGTGTCGTGACATCAGCCAAAAGCACCAGCACCAGCACCAGGCCCTTCTTCGCCCAGCACTTCCGATGCCCTCAGCTGCTGTGCTGACTGCTCAAGCCCAATCAGTGCACCACAGGCTGCTGCTGAAGCCGCACAAGATGATGCTGACTGCATTGACCCATTTCCTGCAAGCGATATAAAAACATACAGCCTGTGATGCGCCTGCCCTGCTAGCTGTGAAAACACAACAGCAACACGCTCACCTGCAGACTTGTTGGACACGTTCGTCACCACTCCATCCTTCACCTGCTGTGTCCAGCGTGCCTCAGCCTCCTGCTGCTTCGTGCTGGCTGCACACACCAGCACCGCACTGCCGCGGCTGCTGCTGCTGCTGCCTGGCGCTGCCGCTGCACGTGCCGCAACACGCACGCAGTGCACTGCACGGACGGGTGCAGCCACGCTGCGGCCGCTGGCAGCAGCTGCTGCGTTGCTGGAGATGCGCTGTGCGAGAGCCATTGCTGCTTTTGGGCAAGTGGCCTGCAGGTGCAGTGTTGCAGAGACAGCAGAAGCAGCCAGTGAGGCAGCAGTGGAGCAGCAGTGGTACAGAGGGAGGGTAGGGCCTGCTGCTAAATTGCCAAATGCGTTCGCTGCGAGCCGCGCAAGGACATGTACGTGGTTAAACAGTAAAAACGAGGTGGAAGAGCAGCGATTGAGCGAGATCATGCACTGCTGCAGCGAGATAGCTCTTTGCTGATATTTGAGTTGCTGTCGCCAGCGTCCGCGCTACTGCTGGAGATGCGCACGAACACAAGCTGCTTGAGCAAAACAAGGCAAATGAAGAGTCTAAGAGTGGCATGATGGGCCCAGCGAGCAAGATGCTGAGATCTCATATGCCGCGCACACGCACCGGCTTGTCGCTGGCGCAAATCTTTGCGGTTATTTGAGATCCAAGATGTTTGAATGTCTTTCGCTTACGGATCTTAGCATGATATGCACTTGCCAGCGGGCCCGAGTGACATACCTTGGTGTTGCAGTAGGGTCTACCGGCGAGTGCTGCTATGTCGAGGCCAAACTGGCCTCTCAAAAACATGAGTCTCCTGCAAGAATCGTCGCAATGAGAGTCGCGCGTGCTGCACTGCCTTTCCATGCTGCCACAGCACAGGGGTTGGCAGCAGTTTGGAGGTGGCCTACTTATTAGGGTGCTTCTTTTGCTTCTGCAGCAGTTGAGTGCAGGAGAATTCTTTGCTCTGCAGCCATCTGGCTGTGCTTGTGATGCGCTGCATTGCAGTCAGCTTGCGAGCAGGCTAGTGTTGCACGGTCAAGCAAGTGCTGGGGCAGCAGGGGCACTGCTGGGTGATCCAGTGGGCCACTCACCTTGGAACAAAGCAAACAACCCTCAAACTCTGGCTAGTTTCATAACCATGCAAAAATGTTAATTGTCCAGCAACTGCAAGCGAGACCCTGCCACTCCAGCTGGGCCGCAGCCAGCTGGTGACGTCATCAGCTGCAACATGTTCATGTGTACAGCTGCTGTAGGGACGCACAGCGTCACCTGTGATGGGCAAGGCCTGCAGAAGCCTTATGTGACAGTGCCAATGCTGGTTTGTGTGCTAATTTAACCAACGTTTATAGCAAGTTGCTGCTGAGGACTGATCAAGCCAAGCCTCGGGTGCTGCAAGTCTTTTTCGAGAGATAGAAGTTGAAGCGTCAGCAGTGGCTGACGAGGCATTCTCGCAGTTATATCATTCAATGTTCATTGGCAAGAAGGTTGTTTGTCCGTGTTTTTGACTTTCCACTCGCTTGTTTCACGCCCTGTGGACAGGAGCCCGCCCAGTTCGCTCCGAAAGCAATCAACACATCCACGTTCTTGACCAAAGTGGGGCTCCAAATGGCTTACACAGTTTTGTATACAATCCTAATAGTCATGATAGCAGTATTTGCCATCGTGTTCATCTGCTACCGCTCTCGCACAGACCCGCCCGCATCACTCCAGCCTTCCGACATGCAAGCAGCAGCAATAATGTACAGCAGGCGGGGATTTGCCCCAGCATTAGTGATAACAAGGCCGCATCAGCGCTACAACCGATACAGCGGAAAGGTACCCACGCCCCCCACCATCATTGCGAACCTGCCCTGCATGAGTTATGAAGCCCCGAGCCAAAACAGCAACGATGGCAAGGAGACAATGACCGAAGACGAGCTGCCGCAGTGTGTCATCTGCTGCTGTGCCTTCCAGGAGCAAGAGCAGGTCAAGCTGCTGCCCTGCCTGCACATGTAAGCCCACAGGCTGTTGGTGCCTGTTGAACAGTGAACAGTGGCTGACAGCAGTTGTGCTCCGCAAGAGAACAATCTGTTCTGCACAAGTTACAGATGCTGCTTGTGGCTGATGCATATGCATTGCAGCAGGTCTTGGTACATCAGCACAGTGCCGCACTGTCACTGTGCCGGGCAGCGGTGACCACGGGTGCCGCCAGCTGCTAATGAAAGACGACTTGGCGCAGTGCCACAATGCGCTGGCAGCTAGTGTGGTGTATTTTGCCGTTTACGTTGCCCAGTCATGCTTCACAACAGCTGATTGATGCAGATTGCACACCATCACAACATGCAGCAAGCTGTTTTTGGGTCAAATGCCGCATGCAAACTGTCCCAAGGTTTAACAAACATCCTGCCATCATCCACACATCCACACTTTCCATAACACTATGCATATCTTGCTGCTGTTGCTGTGCACCGTGTGCTGTGCAGGTACCATGAAGAGTGCATTGATGCGTGGTGAGTACCGGCTGGCGTCATGCAGCAGCACGCCCTCAGCTTGCTTCCAGCAGTGGTGCATCTCACATCGCATACAACAGCAGCTGCATGCAGCATGCGTCAGGAGCATAAAGAGTTACAGCGTGCATGCAAGTCAGACATTACATGCAAGCAGGAGCAGCTGCACCCATGCTCAGTAGCTCCTTCGCCGCCACCTGCAGAGCAGAAGCAGGTCAAACATTGCTAGTTCTACAGTTGACTGCATAGCTTCTGCAAGTTATGCCTTAGCCATGTTCATGCTTACAGCAACGTGCTGTGCACCACACCCTGCAAGTTTTCCCTCCCATTCACGACACTGTGTGCACACACAGCCGGCAGCTGCCCAAACCCAGTCAGCACATGCGCTGCACTGTCACATGTGTGGCAATATAATCAAGTGCTGCAACTGCATGTGTGTTGGCTCTCCTGATGTCCTGCAGGCTGCGCAGGGACCACATCTGCCCCATCTGCCAGGCAGACGTCATCCTAGCAGCAGGCCTATCAATAGGCGCCGACTGGTCAGTGCACACAATGGAGGCAGTCAACACAGTCTCAGGCGCTACGCGCCATGAAACAGCGCACGCAGCAGCACCAGCAGCAGCAACAGCAGCAGCAGCGGGGCGCGGTCATAGTGACGCTGCAGCAGCAAGCGTACGGCCTGGTAGCGCGCCAGCAGCGGTCAGCAGGCCGGCGCAACAGCAGCAGCAGCAGCATGGTGGCGTGGCTGACGGTGCGGCACCAGCAGCAGCCGCCGCTCAGGATGTGCCTGCAGGTCAGCTGGCAGCACGGCAATGCAGTGCCAATGATGCTGGCAGTGGCAGGGCTGGGGCTGGATCAGCAGGCGCAGCGCATGTGGTGCTGACCATCCATCCTGCAGCAGTTACTGCTGCTTCTGCTTCACCTGCTTAGCTCTTCAGCAGCAGCCAGCAGCCGTGCTGTCTGTCCCTGTTACCATGGCCAATGGGGTTTCAGGGGAATTTGCACAGCTTCTTGCCGCCCAGCAGCTGCGTGCCTGCAGCTGACAATGGCGTGATGCTGCTGATGCACATGTACACAGCTGTCCACCGTTATAGGCACGAGTTCAAAGGTATGAAAGTGTTCTGCATTGTGTTCCTCTCTGCATGCATGTACTTATATTTGATACAAGACGCATGACAACTCAATCTTCTACAGCCGGGCGAGCAGCATGCTGTGTGTTGCCACGTGGCGGTTGTGAGAGGCATCACCACACAACCCATTAGCCTCTGCTGGTCTCACCCAATGACCTACTGTACAGCAGTGCGCACATGAAATGTGCATGCGTACAGATGTACATGCCACACATAACATGTGCATTTGTTTGCAATTGTTCTGTCAACAGCAGCTTTGACCGTGCTGTCATCACCTGACCAGACCTGCATGACATCGCTGACAGATCTCTCTAGAGTCAACACACATTGCGTGTGTATGCGTGATTGTACCAGTATGGTGAGAGAGTGTACAAGTGTACCATACCTTACTCCCACACCAGCGTCAGCTTGCCTTGTCTAGCAGTGTGCATGCAGGTGGTTGCACATGACCAAGGCTTCGGCAGCTTCGTGGATGCAACCATTGCAACATATAGCATGATGCATAATCATCATGATCATTGTTCATGATGAATACTGTATGCCGTGCTAACATGTATTCTTGGTGTTGTGCTGGTGAGTCAGCAACTGTCAGCAAGGTTTGTGAGCTTGCTTTGGTGCTGGGATCATGCACACGGAATGACAAATCTTTGCTGTGTGGGAAGTGCTGCTGTAGCAGTTGCACTGCCGCAGTTCCAGTACACGCCTTGTGCTGCGACATCTTCACATAGTTGTTGTGATGCAGCGGCAGTCCACGGGGACTGGCGGCTTCTTTGAGGAAGGAAAAGAGAGAGGAGGTTACTCCAGCCAGATACAAATTGACAGACACATATGCTGGCCAATGCAGGGTGGGCGTTGTAAGAAGCTGTTAACAGGAAGTGATGTGCCTAGCGCAGTACCAGTGGCTGCGCCCAATCTGTATGTGAGCAGGGTTTTGGCATGATGCTGCATCTGCGGCAGAATGTGAATCATGCTTGCTGCTCATGAGCACGCACGTTGCGCAGCAGCAGTGCATTGCCGGACAGCCAGAGCACCAAGAATGATGTGTGCCGAACCTGCTGAGGTGCAGCTCACTTGCCTAATCAGTGCTGCTGGCAGCTTGGCGGTGTTTTGTTCTGTTGCAGCGCTCAAACTTGCTTTCCCTCTCAAGCGTGTTCAGTTGTCCAAGGTTGCCTGCTGTCCTTCGCAGCGCGCGGCTTGTAAAGTTCCAGTCAATGTGCATGCCAGTGTTGATGTGGGGCTTTGAAATATGAGTTGCTTGCCAGGCGCCCCTGCTGAAGCTGCAGCAGGCAGCGCCCGTATTCCTACAGCTGCTCAGATGCACTCTGGTCACAACAGTGCTGTCGATGTTTGTCTGGCAGCGGCAACACCACATCCCGTGCCTCATTGTACTAAAGACCTAATATCAAGAGTTTGTACTGACCTGGCACGGAACGCAAGCCGGCTAGGTCCTATCAGGCAGGGTTCTGCTCGACTTCTGCACCACTGCAAAGTGGTGTGACACACATGTGTCACCGCACTGCAAATTTACCTACAAGCATGTCGAAACCGTGAACGGCGCGATAGTTGTTCAAATAATCAAAATTTCAAACATCTATGCGAATCATTGTCGTGAACATGATTGTTTTACAGCTCAGCAGGGAGGGGGAAGAGCGGTGACACCTCATGGCATGGCACTGCAGCGTTCCTGCAGCTGTCACGCTATTAGCGCTCCTTTGTTGTGTCACGTTTAGCTTCTGTTCGAAGGAACGGCCGGAACAGCTCTCGGACTTCAGGCCTGGGCCTGCAGCAGCTTCGGACCGCGTTGTTGCTGCAGATGTAGCTGAACGTAGCGATGCAGATGGTTGTGACGAGCCAGCTGAAGCGTATACAGTGCTGGTACCGCTCTATTCGGGTGAGACGGTGCACCCATGCTGCTGCTGCTCACTGCAGAGCGTTTGAGTGCTTCCATGCTACTGCTGCTGCTGCTGCTGCTGCTGCTTGGGGTGACAAGCAGTTGCTCTCTGTGCTCTACTTGCAGTTGCTTTGCCCTTGCTGCTGTGGATGCTTGATCATGATGCCCCTGTCAGGGAGGAAAGCCGTGACGATTGCGTTGCTGTTAGATGCTACTTGTACACATGCGTGCCCGCTGCACTGCTGTGGTGCTGCAGGTGGAAGGCAGCTGCTGCAACAGTGCCAGTGTATAGTAGGTCAGTAAATGTCAAAGCTTACGAACTGAGCGCTGATACAGCAGCAGCAGCAGCAGCAGCAGGCCATGCCAGCCAGCTCATGAACAGATTTGCCTGGAGGCAAGCAAAAGGCATGTCCGCAGGCATCTGCCGTGCCTGGCGGCACATAATGATGACAGGCCTCCAGACAGCATTGGATGTGTCATATCATACGTATACATTGGGTGTGCATTGTAGTGTAACTCATCCAGCATTGGGTGTGCATTGTAGTGCAACTAAACCTAAACCAGGTGAGCTGTAATAGGCGCTGCCAGCCCACAAGCCTCCCTGCAGCTGCCAGCGCTCCTGCAGCTCACCGTGCTTGTGCTGCTGCTGTGTTTCAAATGCAGGCGCAAGGGGCCCTCGAGGGCCCGCAGGGCCGCCAGGTGACTCAGCAGCCAAATCTATATTACTGCTGCAGCCATTTTTATGCAGCCGTTTGAGACAAGGTTTGGGAAAGGAATGCAGCAGGAAGTGACAGGCATGCATGTTATTGGCACAGGAGGTGTAGCTGCAGCCTGGCTTTCTTCATCGCTTGGTAGGCATGCAGTCAAACTGCAGTGTGCAGCAGCAGCAACTTGATCATTACGATGGTATTCTTTTTCATGTCAAATTTACTGATGTTGTTACTTTTGTTACATGCAGGCCCCAAAGGGCGTATCGGTGGTGGGCCACGGGGCCCGACAGGGCAGAAAGGAAAAGGGGCACCGGCAGGACCAGCAGGACCCCAGGCAAGTGCAGTTTGTAACACCCAGAATAACAAGTTGTAACAGGCGGCTAACAAGTTGTGATACAGCAGCAAGATGCACCTCTATGACTGCACCATGGTTCATGTTGAAACAATGGCAGCTGCAGCTCACACCCACAATCAGAGCTGTGGTGATTGTGACCGCTCACACTTGGGGCGTTGGTTGGTGAAGGAGCGGTCACACACTGCAGTCAATACCAGGGAAACCACCATGTCCAACTTTCGCACTGACAGGCTTGTGTTGTGTTGCTGCTACTGTTGTAACACAACACTGCCACGTGCGCAGGGTCTCGCCGGGCCCCAGGGGCCAGCAAAAGGACCTACAGGCCCCCAGGTATGAAGCAGTCCATGTGTAGCAAGCCAGCACCGTCGATGTATAACATGTACAGCCACAACCACTGGACATGCAGTGTCGCTGTGTCACTGCCATTTGTTGCTGCACCACATCAGCAACATTTGTGCGCTGTTCAGCCTTGCTCGCTCCAGTGTTGTGCATTCAGCGAATGGCTTTCAGCGCCGGCTGTTGTTGTTGATATGCATGCTGCGTCTGCTGCTGCTGCCGCCCTTGCTGCTGCTGCTGCTGTTGTGAGCAGGGTCTAAAAGGGGACATTGGGCCAGCAGGGGTCCAAGGGCCCATTGGGCTGCAAGGGCCCCCAGGGGCAGCAGGGCGGACAGGGGCTAACGGTGAGCAGCAGCAACAGTAGCAGCAGCAGCAGCCGCAATAACAGCAGCCGCAGCAGCAGCAGCAGCAGCAGCAGCAGCAGCAGCATCCACGCCAGCAGCAAGGGCCCTGTTGGGCTGCAAGGCCCCCAAGGGGCAGCAGGGCGGATAGGGGCTAATGGTGAGCAGCAGCACCAGCACCAGCAGCGATAGAGACAGCAGCAGCAACAGCAGCAGCAGCAACAGCAGCAGCTATGGCAGGAGCAAGGGCCCGCTGGGTTGCAAGGCCCCCTTGAGGGCAGCAGGGCCGACAGGGGCAAACGACAAGCAGCAGCAGCAACAGCAGCAGCAGCTTCTGATTTGAATTCTGGATTCTGGTGGACCTTCAACACACAGGCACAGCAACACCCTTTTTGTCTCAAAGTACTACCTGTGCCCTCCGCGATCACCATAAGGCGCTACCTGCTGGAACTCCAGGTGCAGCTTGATGTGCAAATCCAGTGGATGGTTGACTTAGTGGTTGCCCAATGAGCCTGTCATTGGCTCGAAAACGGGTTGTGTTCCCGTCGTGTTCACACAAATCGTGCGATGCAAGGAAAGCCTCTGCAGCCATCACCTTCCCAGGCTCATGTTGAAGTCATCTGCAAAGAGAGTGCCCACACAAATCCTGTGCTTTCTGTGCCGCCGCAAACATTTGTCTGCTGGCACAGGAACCACTGGCGGCTGCCCAAACTGCAACGCCACGGCTTTGGTGGATCAGGTGATAACGCAACTGAATGGCACAGGCCCGGGTAGCGGCGGAGTCGGCACAACTGGGCCGACAGGACCCAGGGGAGCAGGTGAGGTGATGGTGCAGGTAGGGGCAGATAGTACAGTCGTGTTGGATTACGTATACAGCCCGGCGGAGTGGGCAAGACTGGGCCGACAGGACCGAGGGGTGCAGGTGAGGGGTGCTGTGGTTTATGCGGTTGATTTGAAGGCAGAGTGAATCTTTAGGGGGCAAGACTGGGCCAACGGGACCAAGGGGTGCAGGTGAGCCACTTACGAGGCAGTTTCTGTTGCAAATTAGCGCAGAGTTCTTGGAAAAGCAAGCCATTGTGCGTTGTCTGGGCTCAAATCCCCATGGCGCGGTGCAATGCAGCATGATGATGCATGACCTGGGTCTACTGCAGCTGAGCAAGTTGTTCACAAGGTGACTTCCAAGCATGCATGTGCCATGGGTTCAGTGACGTCACTTGCAACCACTCGCATCACCTGTGTATGACATCGACTGATGTTTACACGAGTTGAACCTGCTTTGAGCTGTTTACGCTGCGGGCGGCACCCTGAAAGCCTGTACTGGCCTGACAACTGCTCCTGCTGCTGCTCCTGCTGCTGCTGCTGCTGCTGCTGCTGCTGCTGCCAAGCAGATGCCCCATCTGCTGGCACCTTCACAGCTGGCCAGAACGGCACTGTGAATGCAACCAAAGGAGGCACTGTGTTTGTGACAGACGGCGTAACTGTTGTGGATGCACGAGGCAACTTCAGCAACAGCACAAACTCAACCACCTACTCAGTCCTGAGTAAGTGCCGTCTGCTGCTGCCCTACTTGCACACTACTCATTCTCTAGTTGCTACGCCTGCAAGATTTTAGCTACTGTGCATGCTGCTTGTTACGCTGTTAAAAAAGCTGCCGCTTTTTCACAACCTGGTAGCTACTAGCCGGGCAGCTGGTCACTGTTGTGGATGCCCGAGGCAACTTCAGCAACAGCACAAACTCAACCACCTACTCGGTCCTGAGTGAGTGGCCTTTACAGAACAGCGTGTCTGCTGTGTGCATGCTTGCGCGTGTGCGTGTATGTCTGTGTATGTCTGCACATCCTCTTGTTTATGTGCAAGCTGCGCCGCATCAAGGCACCCCCTTCATACCCCTGCAGCAAAGCCGCAGCTTTGGCATTAGCGCAGAATGCCTGCAAGCTTTTAGCTTGCCTTGCATGCTGCTGGGCACAATTTCAAAACAGCACCCCCTTTTGAACACCTGGTAGCCTCAGGCAAATTAATAATCAGCCTGGCAGCTGGTCACTGCAGCCACTCACACACAGCATGCTGCTGCTGTTTGCAGGTTACCGCTGCCGCCAGCTCTTCCCTGGAACGAATGTAACAGTCAACGTGGGGCTGGGTCAAAACTTGACAAACGGCACAAATGTGACAAACCCTGCACTGGTGGTGGCTGATATGCCGAGTGCCTGCTGGGTGAACAGCACTTTGGCCAATACCACAAATACAACCACAGGGCTGGTGCTGGTGGGCGGCGGCTGCAACCTCAAGTAAGTGATGTGTTATATCTGTCATTGTACATGTTATATGACGGAGTTGTCAATTGCCTCCTGGGTGAACAGCAGCCTGGCCAATACTACAAACACCACAACAGGGCTGGTGCTAGTGTGCGGCAGCTGCAACCTCAAGTGAGTGTTATTGTTATTGATGTGACACGTTATATAGTTGATATGCCGAGTGCCTGCTGGGTGAACAGCAGTCTGGCTATACTACAAACACCACAACAGGGCTGGTGCTAGTGTGCGGCGGCTGCAATTTCAAGTGAGTGTCGTGTTATTGTTGGTTGTTGTATGTGTTGCATGACAGTTATGCCGAGTGCCTGCTGGGTGAACAGCAGTCTGGTTAACACCACACACAAGACAGCAGGGCTGGTGCTGGTGGGCGGCGGCTGCAACCTCAAGTGAATGTCGTGTCACTTATCTTGACGTGACGTGTTCAACAACAGACATGTTGGTTGCCTGCCGGGTGAATAGCAGCTTTGTTAAAACCAAAGATACCACAGGGCTGGTGCTGGTTGCCATGTGCAACGCCTGGGCAACCAATACCAAATCTGTCGTGCTATTTGCTGTGTTGGTTGCTGCTGCTGCAGCTGCACCGCGGAGGCTGACTACGCGAGGCTGTTCATCACTCGCCAGAATGTGGTGCCCGGTAACATGCCATACAACAGCAGCAACGCAACACTCTTTGGGCTGCCGCTGACTGGAAGCGCTGTGGAGTGCGGCATAAGGTATGTGTGCCGTGCGTCTATAGGGTTCTGTGTGTGTTTGTGTGTGTTGTTGCATGGAAGCGTGTGTTGAATCTTTTGTTGCTCGACAAGCGGCAACAGCAGCAGCAGCAGCAGCACCTGCAGCCTGCTGAGCACTTGCAACAGATCACATTTTGGTGCCAGGCAACGTGCCGTACAACAGCAGCAACGCAACGCTCTTTGGGCTGCCGCTGACTGGAAGCGCTGTGGAGTGCGGCATAAGGTATGTGTGCCGTGCGTCTGTAGGGTTTGTGTGTGGAAGCGTGTGTTAACTCTTTTGTTGCTCGACAAGCGGCGGCAGCAGCAGCAGCAGCACCGGCAACCTGCTGAGCACTTGCGACAGATCACATTTTGGTGCCAGGCAACGTGCCGTACAACAGCAGCAACGCCACACTCTTAGGGCTGCCGCTGACTGGCAGCGCTGTGGAGTGCGGCATAAGGTGATGTGTGCCAAGCCTCTTTAGAGTTGTGTGTGTGTTGTTGTGTGAAAGCATGTGTCAACTCTTTTGTTGCTCCACAAGCGGCAGCAGCAGCACAGCATCATCATCATCATCAGCAGCACCGGCAACCTGCTGAGCACTGGCAACAGATCACATGTTGGTGCCAGGCAACGTGCCGTACAACAGCAGCAACGCCACACTCTTAGGGCTGCCGCTGACT
>RWJK01001703.1:46707-96409 GCA_004335835.1 Scenedesmus sp. ARA3
CGGCACGGGTGGCGGGCGGCCCTCGTGCGCCTCATCCCACTCCAGCAGGCACTCGCCCTTGTCGATGGCCTCCAGGATGTAGTCGTACATGCCCAGAGCAGTCCTGCAGCAGCAGCAGCAGCAGCAGCAGCAGCAGCAGCAGCAGCGGCGACGGCGGCGGCAGCAGCAGCAGCAGCAGCAGCGGCAGCGGCAGCAGCAGGATAAGGAATAGGTTGATGTGTGCTGCATACTGTGCATGGCCTCCTGAATGTAATCGTACTTGCCCAGCGCAGTCCTGCGGCAGCAGCAGCAGCAGCAGCAGCAGCAGCAGCAGCACCAGACGCAGCAGCAGCAGCAGCAGCAGCAGCAGCAGCACGATGTATGTCAAGCCAACTGACAGGATTTGGCAGTGAAACCAGCAGAGGTGCAGTTCAAGTCTGTTGTCACGCACCCAACACACAATCCTGCAGGTTGATAGTTGGCTTCAACACATCTTCAGATTTGCAATTTTTGTGCTAGACTGTCCGTCTTTACATCTTCATCCTCGTTGTCTCATACTGCCCGCAGGTACACACCCCGGGCAGGCAACTTCTCAGGCGTGTGCAACCTGACAGCCATACCCTTCTGCTGCTTGAGAGTGTGAGCAGCAAATGCGGCTTGGGATATCCCATTGATGGCACACTGGCGGGCGATGTTCGGCACAGCTTGGCAGCACAAGGCCACGCCTACCTTGTGATTCATTTTGGGCACTTCAAGATGGCCGTGTGCAACCTGCTGGCCATACCCTTCTGCTGCCTAAGAGTATGAGCAGTAACTGCAGCTGGGGATGGCAGGCTCTGAGGCGATCCTTGGCACAGCCTGACAGCGCAAGGCCACAAGTACCATGTGATATGATTTGGCGCTTCGAAGTGGCCGCGTGCAACTTGACAGCCATACCCTCCTGCTGCCTGAGAGTGTGAGCTGCAGCGGGAGCCCACGCCATTGCCACAAGGCATTTTGAGCTATGCAGTACTGCACAGCCGGCTGAAGAGGTTTCGTTGGCGCTGCATGTGACGGCCACACCCTTCCGGAGCTGGCAGCTGGCCTACCTGAGAGTATGAGCTGCAGCGGGAGCACGCCATGCTGTGAGGCATCACAACCTTCCAAGCATTGCATGCTGAAAGGGAGAGCGCGCCGTGAGGGAGCTTCACGCTATGAGGCAATCTGCCGGCCGTGGCAATACAAGGCCACGCTTACCCTAGGCCTGTGGCTTTGGGTTGTGTACATTATACATGCCCACAGGAGCGGCTGTGGTCGAATAGTCAGTCACTGTGGTGCCCACATGCATGTGGGTGGTGCATATGCCTGGTCTGCAGCATGCTCCACGGTGTTGTTCACTTTCTTACCTATGGTATCAGACTATGCAGAAGGAAGGGGCTGCCTGCCTGCTTTGTGGCTCATGCTGTCTGACATGCTGCCAGGACCCTATGGTAACTGCCACAGCACTGCTTGCTGTCAAGGCGGCGCTCACACGCGTGCCTCTCTGTGTGAACTACACAGCTGTGATGTCTCGGATATGGCGTTCACTGACAGGAGAGGCCATACCCTTCTGCTGCTTGAGGGTGTGAGCTGCAGCGGGATCACCACAACATATGAGGCTTCACAACCTTCCAAGCATTGCATGCTGAAAGGGAGTTGCGCGCCGTGAGGGAGCTTCACGCTATGAGGCAATCTGCCGGCCGTGGCAGTACAAGGCCACGCTTACCCTAGGCCTGTGGCTTTGAATTGTGTACATTGTAGATGCCCACAGGAGGGGCTGTGGTCGAATAGTCAGTCACTGTGGGGCCCAGATGCCTAGTCTGGAGCATGCTTCACGGTGTTCACTTCCTTGGCTCTGGTCTCAGACTTTGCAGCAAAAAAACGGTTTGCCTGCCTGCTGTGTGGCTCATGCCGTCTGACATGCTGCCAGGGCCCAGTTGTAACTGCCACAGCACTTTGCATATGCCTTTGCTTGACACCAACTGTAACAAGCATTCTTATGCTTACACCCTTAACAGCACTGCTTGCTGTCGTGGCGGCGCTCACACGCGTGCCTGTCTGTGTGAACTACACTATGATATCTCGGATATGGCATTCAGGAGAGGGTTCTTATGGTACTATGCTTTCAACGGGATCGTTGTCGTGTAGTTGCAGGCTGGATGGCACTGGGCCGTTGCCTCTGGTAACATGATGATGATTGGTTGTGCCTGTGCAGGACTGACCAGCAGACTTGCAACTGTGCCGGCTATGTACGGCAGTGCAGCATCAATCGCCATTCGCATTGCTTGCATGCCCTTCTTGTACGACTGATGTTGATTAAAAGTTACAGCGCACGCGCGACAGGGCAATACAAGATCCTGATTTGGTTCCGTTGCCAACCAACCCGCTGCTCAGAAACAGCCATACCAATGCACTTACTAAGGTTTAAGTTTGGGCCGGCCAGCCACACTGCACCTGCCAAGCAGATGCTCTACCATCCACACACAAAAACACCACCCACAAAGCCACATCAGGCACAACCAAATGCGCAGCTGCAGTCAGCCGCACACCAGAGCTGATTGGTTTCGCAATTGCCGCACTGCTGCTCAGCAGGCGGCAAGTAAATCCGTGCTACATACATGCGGAACAGCAGCATGAGCAGCAGGGCGTCTACCTGATGCACATCCATCCAAAACGCACAACTCAATGCCACAACTGCGCCCAAAATGCCAAGCAAAAAACCACACATGCATCCTGGGGTGCCAACCAGCCTAAGTCACAACTGCAAAAGCGGCTGATCCTGCATCAATTCCACAACCGACAGGATTGCTTTGGTCACCGTCAAACAACAGCCACCCTTCAAACCCTTCGGTCCCGATCAGAATCAAGCGTCTACACACACATGTATGCAAACGCATGTAAACACCTGTAAGCAAGAAGCGGCAGCTGCTACGAAGCAACATGCGCTAATGTTGGGACAGCACGCTGCGACCGTGTGTGTCTCACTCATTGGCCTCTGCAGCTTCAACTGCAGTGCTGTCATGACGCAAGCAACAATGTGACATGCAGCAGCAGCAGCAGCAGCCGTCTGCGCAGCCGCACGCGCGAGCTGCAGCGGCACACACCGACCGAGTCAGGCAAGCTTGCAAGAAATTGATGGTCAACAACTGTGGTGCTTCGATAATCAACAGCTGAAGGTGTCCAGAATGGCACGCGCAGCACGCCAGCCTCTGAGAGGAAACCATGGGCAGAAGGCAAGCACAGCATGCGAGTAATGCTGGGATGTACTGCAAGACAACAGCCGCATCAATCAATGGCAGCAACTGTCTTGCTAGTTTGTCCAGTCCTTGACCTAAAAGCCTTGTCAATACCAGCTGCGTGAAACAGCAACAGCAGGCAAAGCTACTGCCATCCTCACCCTTTCCAACACGTGTGAACCATCAGCCCTACAGCATAGAAATGCGTCCTGTATCATACCGGACAACACTGAGCCTGCAGCAAGACACCCTGAAGTGCTACAGCAAAACAGAGCGAGGGGCAACCCGCAAATGCTCAAGGACCATCGCACCGGTATACACTGACTGCAAATGCCAGTCCCCTGCCAACCCAGCAGCAGCACTATGCACCCAGGCAATGTGTAGCTATACAGATGAGGGAACAAAGAGCACTACATGCCAGCTGCAGAACATGCACGACATGTTGCTCAATGTGAACAAGCTGTGAACCGCACTGCGCTCCCAGTCATGCACATCACAACAGAAGCTGGCAACCGTCTGCAACACAAGACATCTGGTAGTTAATACAACGCACATAGTGCATGTACACGGGTGACGCACTGGCAGGCACACCAGAAGCTGCTGCTGCTGCTGCTGCTGCACTTGGGTACAGTTCTATCGGGCTCGTGCTTCGAACAGGGCACATCAGCATGCACCAGACTCACTGCAGCCAGCGCAGCCAGGTGCAGCAACAACACACCTCCATACCCGCCATGCTTGCGCAGCACTAACAGCGCAACTATGACCGTTCCTCCCAAAGCACCCGGGCCAAAGCACAAAAACAGATAGGTAGCATCGGATTGCCGCAGCCAACAACAGCACGGCAGCGAGCTTCACTTGCCGCTCCACCAAATCACCTGCTAGATGCAGCAGCCCTACTTGCACCGCAAACAGCTCGCTAACTGCGCTGTGCACCACTGCTGCCACCTGCTGCTGCTGCTGCTGCTGCTGTTGCGCTCCCAGCCCCCGCTCCACCCATCTCAACATCCCCTGCCGGCGCAGCAGCAGCAGCAGCCGCAGCACCCTGCTGCTGCTGCTGCTGGCTGCTGCTGCTGCTGCCGGCCCTGCTGCGGTTTCCACGCAAGCCCGCACCGGAAAAGTGCAGCATGCTTAACCCTGCAAGCTCTAGCAGCTCACTGTGCCGCCTGCGCCGACCAGAAACTGCCTGCTGCTGCTGCTGGGCCTGCTGCTGCTGCTGCTGGCCACTCTCAGCAGCAGCAGCAGCCGCCTCCCGCTGCTGCCGCCGCATCCTCCGCTGCTCCTGCGCTGCTGCCGCAGCATCTGCAGCAGCACCGATCCCACCTAACAGCCTCAAGCCACCCCGGTTCCTGCGCCCGCGCTGCTGCTGCTGCTGCCCCGCCTCACCCTGCTGCTGCTGCTGCTGGTGCTGCCGCCGCATTGCTGCATTCAGCCGGCCAAAGCTAGCCTCCAAAGCAGCAGCAGCTGCGCGCTGCTGCTCTAGCAGCTCCTCCCCTAGCACTGGCGCTTTGCACAGGGGGCAGGTCACATCCCGGATCAGCCATTCATCGATGCAGCCGCAATGATAAAAGTGCCGGCAGGGCAGCTGCTTCACATCATCATTGTCCGTGAACTCCTCAAAGCAAATCGCACACAGCTCACCACCACTAGAACTGCTCAGCCCTGCTGCTGCTGTTATGACGTGAGGCTGCACTGGCCAATCTCTGGCTGTGAATGCTGGAGTATTTGGCAACTGGCAGTGCCTCAATCACACTCTGAGGAGTCCTCTTACTTAGCATGGAGCCAGCAGCAGTAACTGTCACCCCCAGCTCTGCTGCTTGCCTCATGCGGCGCGCAATGCGGCACATGCGGTAGCAGTGACAGGTCAGCAGTCCAGCCATGATTGCAAGCAGCATCACAAAAGAGATGAGGTATACGTGTGGTGGCAGCTGAAGGGTGCGGCGCTGTTGCCAGGGGGCCTGCGGACTGTTGGGGTCGATGGAGGTGCTGCCAGTGGTGCCATCTGCTGTAGGGGGCCGCGTCGTCGCTGCTGCTGCTGCTGCTGCTGCCGCTGTGGCGTCTGCGTCAGGAGCTGTTGCGCTTGCGGATTGGTTGGCGGGTGGGTTGGCAGCAGCAGCAGCGGCACTTGTAGAGCTGTTGCGTGCGGGAGATGGCCCAGCCTGGCCGATGCTGCTGCTGCTGCTGCCGGTCTTGTTGTTGGCTGTAGCTGCTGGCATCGGCTCTAGCTGTATGAACACTTGGGATATATCCTGAGCAGGGCGCTCAGCAGTCTGCTGCTGTAAAGCACGCCTACTGAGCCTCACAAACTTCTGCTGCTGCTGGCCTGCTGCATGGTCCTGCGCTGCTGCAATTGCTGGTGCAAGGCAGCCCAAGCACAGGAAAACCAGTGCAAGGAGAGCCAGGAAGCTTCGTTGCCGGGCACGCATCGTGCTGCGGCTGCAGCTGCGCCGGGGTGCTGCTGCTGCTACTGTCCTGCTGCTGCTGGTAATGCTGGGAGATAGGTCCCGTGGCCCGGTGCACAGCTGCCGCGGAGAGGGCAAAATGAAGTTTTATCTGCCTCGCGATTGCTTTGGGCTGTGGCTAGCTGGTACTGCGATGTAGGAGATTCCTCCGTCCGGTGGTGAGGACGCTCCGCTCAAGAATTGTCGGTAGCTGGGCCAGCAATAACCTGAACGCGGTCACACAACAACAAATATTTGAAAAAAGTAAGATAAAAAGCGGATCGAGACAGGTGTATGGCCAGCTGACACAGGCTTCCTCAGGGCAATCGAACTGTCCATTCCTTGCGGCAGTATGCACCAGTACAACTGCAACAAAGCTACCCACCTTCAGTTCCTTGTAGTTGAAAAGTCGAGCTCTGCAGTGGTCTGCGGGAACTGTTTGGACCAGTGGGTTCGTGAATGGCAAGTAAATTGTACTCGTCGACTTGCTACACAGTGACATCAGGTTGTAAAACACGTGCGCGATCATGCTTGTTGATGCGCTTGGGCTCAATATTGCAGCGCACAGGTGATCGCCAAGAACACCTGTCACCTGTCACCGTCATTCAGCAGTGCAGGCTCGAGCTGCCGCATGTGCGTGAACAAGACTATACAGATATTTTGACCAAATTCAAATGTCTTTGAGGTCAGCTGCTGCTGCGCTGCCTTTACTAGAGTCCACGCTCATGCCTGACCTGCAGCAGCTGCCCTCTTCACACTCGACTTCAACTCCTGTGCCGGTGTGGATCCCCACCAAGCAAAGAAAACGTTGGTGGAAGAAGTGAATATACAACAAAGTATGTTTGAGCAATTGGGCGCTTGCACACGTGCATAGCAGTCCCCATGTTGAACATTAGGCATGGGTGGCCCATAAGAGGCCTCTAATCTAAGAAGCAGCAGCTTCCATTGACATGAGCCACGGTCAATGGCATTTTTGTTGCTTTTTTTATGGATGAGTATTGCAATACAATACGTAGTATCATGTTGCTGTGTTGAAGCTGTTACACGCTGGCGCAGCAACGTCTGCACTGCAACTTTGGACTCCGAAATGGTCAACCAGGGTATGATCAGATTGTGCAAACAGTGTGTGCACCAAGCCGAGCCTCAGGACAGGTACTCGTCGTGCTTTCACCATGTTACCGGCAGAACGCGCATGGCCACCGCTTCTATGGCTGTTGGGTCAACGCTTGGCCAGCGGCCGCCAGGCGCCAGCCGGCATAACACAGGCAGCCCTAGCACAGCAGCAGCAGCAGCTGCTATGCGGCACCGTGACATCAGAGACCCACATCACGTGTGTGCCCACACAAACATGACCACACCATCAGACGACAATCAGCATGCAGAACACTGTGATTGCAAACTGACGGATTCCAAAACCAACACCAATATTAAAGTATGGGACTGAACCCACCTCAGGCACAAGCCCAGCGAGCCGATTCAGGCCGCCTCAACCTGCGGCATGGTAAATGCATGGCTGCGCTTCCGAATGCACTGTACAGCACTCCCGCCCTAGCACGCGCTCGAACGGCACCACAGACTAACTTGCAGCCGAGTGCAGTACAAAAGAATCTGCCCGTAATATAGTACGACGCACAGCAGCCATGCAGCACTGGCTGCAGAGGGACACGAAACATGCCAAGCAGGGCCGCAGCAGCAGCATGACGTCATAACGCTGCTATGCAGCCATGCGCCCACAACATTGGATGCTAATCACAGGGATGCATTGCACACAAGAGGGAAAGAGGTCACAGGCATGACAAGTCAGCACCATATGCCCCTGAAGGCGATCTAAACAGGTTAGTAAACGACAGTGACATCTACAGCCGCAACCGTGCAGGTCAAGCCTATGCGTGGTGAAGCCAGCAGGCTTGCTGCGCTCTCACGAAAGAGGAACCTTGCACGTCAAACCTATGTGTGCTCAAGCCAATGCGTGGTTAAGCTACCAGGTTTGCTGCGCTCTCACGAAAGAGCAGCAGCCCAGCCGCAGACAGCCAAAGTGGATGAGCCAAACACAAAAGGCTCTGCCGAGAGACACAACTAAGCCATATGCAGTCTTAAACGCCGGGCAATGCGTGCTGTTAAACTGCTGCATGTGATTGAAGGAGTAAGCAGAAGAAGACACAGATTATGGCCATTGTCACAGATCACGCTGAACAGCATGGTGAAAAGGGTTTGTTCGGCAGCAAACTGCTGCGATCAACCCTGCATACATACCCTCAGGCTGCGCAGCCACACGCTTGCTACACAGTAATACCCTGCTGAGGCAAGCACAGACACAGCAATATATGCACCAGCTGTGAACAACAACCAGACATCACACAGCAGCAGCACGAGGACTGCTGGCAAGCGGCTCACTGCTCGCGTCAGCAACAGCACCCAGCTGCAGCCCCTGCACTGTCCCCACATCGGCCTGCTGCTGCTGCTGCTGCAGGCTGCTGTCATTCGTAGTCAGCCTGCCTGCACAGGGCTGCCACACAGCTGCCTTGCACAGGGGGCAGTTGCCGCTCCTGGTCAACCACTGGTCAATGCACTGCGCGTGGTAGTAGTGCTGGCAGGGCAGCTGCTTGAGCAGCTCGCCAGGGGCGTAATCGCAGAAGCAGATTATGCAGGAGTCATCGTGTACTGAGGATGCGTCATCGGCCTCAACCTGCTGCTGCTGCTGCTGCTGCTGCTGCTGCTGCTGCTGCTGCTGCTGCTGCTCTGTTTCGTTTAGATGTTGCTCCTGCAGCATCTGTGGAGGATCCTGCTCCTGCCCCAGTTGCTGGCTGAGCAGTTGACAGCCAATCACTGTGCTAAGATTGTTACCAGCTTCTCTGCTGCTGCTGCAGAGCAGCTCGCTGCCAGCCTGTTGCTGCAGCAGCTGCAGTGGCGGCTCTTGCTGCTTGCTGCTGGCAATCAGCTGAGTGATCCAGCTGCAACGGCCATCCTTGCTGGGCTGCTGCTGCTGCTGCTGTGCTGCCTGGTCATTCTGTGCCAGCACATCACTGCCCTGCTGCTGCTGCTGCTGCTGCTGCTGCAGAGCGGGCCTGCAACAGTCCTCTGCTACTGCTGCCACATCATCTGCAGCATGGCTGCTATCTACGGCACGCACGCATACTTCACAGCTGCTGCTAGTACTGTTGCTGCGGCTGCTGCTGCAGCTGCCAGCCTCTTGCTCCTTGCCTTGCCACCCTGTCACCACTGCTGCTGCTGCTGCTGCTGCTGCTGCTGCTTCAGCTTTGCCAGCGTCTGTTACACCAACTGCACCTGCCTCTCCATCTGCTTCCGCTGCTGCTGCTGCTGCTGCTGCTGCTGCTGCTGCTGCTGCTGTTTTGATGCCCTCTGGGTACCTGAACACCGGCAGCCGCCTGATCACAAAAGCTGGCGCTGCTGAGGTGCTGTGGAAGCTGCCAGAATAGATCTCGCCGGGCAGATGCATTGCCCTGCCGATTTCAACATCAAACTCATCTTGCGGGAGGATGCGCGACAGGATTGCGTTGCGGCAGTGCCACAGCAGGAACAGCAGCGAGGAGGACAGCAGGAAGATGAAGGCCAGCACGTACCTGCAGGAAGGTCAGCGGCAGCGGGTGGGAAGGTCAGCAGCAGTGGGTGAGAAGGTCACAGCAGGAACAGCAGCGAGGAGGACAGCAGGAAGATGAAGGCCAGCACGTACCTGCAGGAAGGTCAGCGGCAGCGGGTGGGAAGGTCAGCAGCAGCGGGCGAGAAGGTCACAGCAGGAACAGCAGCGAGCTGGACAGCAGGAGGATGAGTTGCATGTGCCAGCAATGCAAGGTGAGCGGCAGCGGGTGGGAAGGTGAGGTCACAGCAGCAACAGCAGTGGATGAGGTCACCGCAGGAACAGCAGTGCCAACGTCTAACAGGACAGTTCTACACAGTCAATGCAAAGCTGCGCACTTTCAAGCAAAGCTAGACCAGGAGACCCTCGCCCAATGTACATGGCAGGAGGTTATGCAAGATTAAAAAGGTAGTGAGGATACCTTTCCTTCCCAGCAGGCGAGGTGGACCGCCCCTCTAATGTTTACTGCGTAGCTCAATGCACTTGTCAGACGTGTGTGCACGCGCAAACATGACAGCTGTGCAGACAGAGGCGGCCATTGCACAGCTGTGATTGAGTAACCTGTGCTGAGCATGCAGTGCTGAGCATGCAGTGCTGCTGGGCGTGAGCTGTTAAAAGAGAGTTTAGATCGTACATGTAGGGATTGAACTGCAGTGTGCGTCGAAAAGATGTTTACCTTAAGATCAAAGGTTGATGACATGCATGGCCTGAGTACCCTGCGTGCTCTGTTACCTGGAAGCATACACTTACATTGGAGTCAGGTTCATGGGCTTGAGCTGGCTCCTGGCGCGTGGTGATATGCTGTGCTGTGGTGCGCCAGTGGCAGCTGTGACTGGAGTGTGCCAGTGCTGCAGATCGTGCTGCTGCTGCTGCTGCTGCCGTCGACTGCAGCTGAGCGGCTGCAGGTGTAGATACCGCTCACAACAGGTTTGCCTAGTGCCAGATTCTGCTGTAGCTGTGGCTTTGTATGCTGTTGTTGCTGCAGCTTGCTGCCTTGGCCTGTGATGAGCTGCTGGTGCTTTCCCTTCTGGTGCTGTGGAAGGCGTGCCGTCTTCACTGCTTTTCCAGTTGTGTGTTCACCAATTTGCTAAGGCATCCAGGCCAGATGCGCCTGCATATAAAAGTGAAAGCGAGCGGGGTGATAGCCTGGTGACCCAGCTTTGCTGTGCAGTAAGGTTGAAAGCACGAGCACACCCCGCTGGCCAGCAGGTGCGCAGGTCTAATTGATTGTCCTGCTTAGCTTATGTTGCAGGCATACGGGCTCGTGCTGAGCTGTTCGTGCAAATCCTTTGCAGAGAAGGACGACAGAGTGCAATTTGCAGCAAGCCCAGCGATCGCCTTTGACTCCTTGACAAAAGCTGCGATAAGAATGCCAGAAATGATTACCTGATGGCAAGAGCACAAGCCAGCAGTCCACCGTCAAGGCCCTTCTCCGAATGTCGACATCAAGTGCTTTGGAGGCCGTGTCCCACCTTAGAAAGCCACATAAAAAGACTCCGCAAAATATCAGGTTTCGATGCATGCAACCATTTGCTGGCTCACCACGATTTGAAGTGACCGACATAACGGGGCAGTTCTGACTTGTCAGAAGCACGATGATTCCCGATACATTGGTTCAAATCAAAGATGTCTGCTTCTTTGCTGATTAACCACATGGCATCGTCAACGCTTTTTCAAATGTGCTGTCACTGTAGTGTGCCAGCTACTTGATTCTGCGCTCTTGCGTTGTTTTGTTCTTCTTTGCCTGAAACATAACGTTTGCAGCGCAGTTTAAGCACAGGGGATGTCAGGGGACTGGTTGTGCAGTGGCAGAGCCTCAACAGTGCCGCAGGCTGGACTGTTCACAACAGCGACGTAGCAAACATCACCCTGGAAAAACCAGCAGCAGGAACGATACAATTTCCGTGTCCCTGCTGTCATGCCACAAATGCGCTGCTTAACAGCACATACGGGTTGCGCAGGTTGGCACATGCTGACTTCATTGGCGAACTTCGCTAGGCTTGAAGGCTGGCCTGCAGGCCAGGCTGTATCTCGTTGCAACAGGATAACCCAATCACCTGCGAAGAGAAGTAAAATTTGATATTTTTGTTAGACTACTGAAGCACCGACAGTGGCTGCGCTCTTGTGTTGCTGTCCTGCACTGGACCGTGTCTCCTGCTCTGCCACAGAAGATGGAAGTCCAACAGCCAAGGTGTTGGGTCTTGTGCCATGCACAGCCAGCTCACCTGTAGCTGAGTTATCGGCTCGTATCTACAGTCATTCCAATCTTGCCTGAAAAGCGAATGCGCAGCTGCACGGCAAGCACTACCTTCGAGCTTTCACCAACCTTGTTCCAGCAGAAGTGCCCACTTGACCGCCTCACAGCAGGTTCATCGTTCTGTCTGCTCTTTATTCAGCTGAATACAAAAACCACGACCTCTAGGCATGAGTGCTGCGCTGGGCTGCAGACGATCACACGCCATAACTTGCCAGGTGGACAAGCCTCGACCTTTCCCATACTCCGTGTTGTTTCCAATCCCACAAACATCAACAACGTAATCCTAACATGCTGATGCAGGCGGGAGCAGCGCCCGCACGGCCAGGGCTTCGAAACTGTCGAATCAGCAGCAGAGCAGGTGTGTCTCAGAGCAGCAGGGAGGCCCAGCTGACTGATCTGCCCTCCTCGCTCACAAGCAACTGCTGCTGCAGGTGTAGCAGCAAAGTCGAGCACGTTTGGCAGGCAGCTGCCTGTGCATGCAAGCAATGGCTACAGATGGAGCATGGGCAGGTGGCTAGACAACAGGTGCGGCACTGTCAGCAGTACCGTGATGCTGCTTGGTGTAGTTTGTTTAATAGCATGGTGACTAAATCGCACCATGCGATTGCACTTCTTGACTACAGCTAAGTTAACTAAGGATGCATCGTGCAGCAGTCGGCAATCAGACAGCCTTTCTGTTGTTGGCCTGGTTTGACAGCACTTAAAGCTGCAGCAGGGCAGAAAGCAGCAGCTATATGTTGTGGTGTGGCTGGGTGCTGTGGGCATGAAGACGCTGAGTGATGCTGACGGTAGCATCTAAACCATGCAGCGCGGCTAGTAAAGCTGCCGAGCAAGTGATTGCAGCAGAGCAAAAAGGGTTGTGGCTGACTCGCTGGCTGTAGACCTATTTTTTTACAGCTCAAGCAGATGTATCCTTGCTCACGATCACGGGTTGTGCACGGTGTTGTTGCAACAAGTATATGTAGCATGTTACTTTTGCACAGCAAACGTGAAGGTGGCGGTGCCGCTGGAGGTTTGCTGGTCGCTGTGGGTGGCCCGGGAGCGCATCCCGCTGCGATCACATGTCATATTGTCATGTAACATGTTACTTTCCTGTGTGACTTTTGCAGGGCTGACGTGGAGGTGGCGGTGCCGCTAGAGGTGTGCTGGACACTGTGGGAAGATCGGCAGCGGATCCCCCTCTGGATGCCATGGATCAAAAGTGTGACGGTGCAGCAAGACAACCCGGCACTGTCGCGCTGGACACTCTCCACACACCAGTTTGGCAGGTGTGCTTGCTGCATGGTTGGTCTTGCATGTTGCTGTAGATCTTTGGATCAAAACTGTGACAGTGCAGCAGGACAACCCTGCTCTCTCACACTGAACACTCTCCACACTCCAATTTGGCAGGTAAGCTGGGTAAGTTGCTGAGCTTGCATGCGGCTGGCGCGGAACATGCCGCCAATCGGGGACCAGACGACGTACACAGCAATGGTTTGCCCTAAAGTCATGACCCTGCTGCCTTTGTTTGTTTGCTGGTTAGCATAAGGACTGGGAGCTCTCGTGGCTGGCGCGCAACCTGGCTACATGCAGGAATTAACGATGCACTGGATCAGCACCACAAAAGGGTTGTTTGCTGTAATCCACCTTGCTTTGCTTTCTACGTGCTTTCGCAGGGACTGGGAGTTTTCGTGGCTGGCGCGCAACCTTGCCCCCATCAAGAACCAGAAGATCCACTGGGTCAGCGAGCCAGGCAGCGCCAGCATGGGCCTCAACATCAACAACAGGGGGCAGATACGGTGCGGCACTCTTGATCTTGAATACTGTGTTAATGCATCTTGATATGTGTATAGATCTTGATCTTGATCTCAGTTCAGCACAGAGGCAGCGCCAGCATGGGCCTCAACATCAACACCAGGGGCCAGATACGGTGCGTGGTTGTGGCTTGGCGCCTTTTGTATTAGCGCATCTTAGGTTAGTGGCAGCGCCAACATGGGGCTGAACATCAACAACAGGGGCCAGATACAATGAGGCGCTGCTGCTGCTGCTGCTGCTGCTGCTGCTGCTGCTGCTGCTGCTGCCAGCTTTACTTGACCTGATCATCCTCTATCTATGTGTTTGTGCAGAGGAGCTGCTGCAGCCTGCATGGGTTGCGGTTCGTGAGTGGCACAAGAGCCTGCAAGCAGCTGGGGTGTAATGCGGGCAGTTGCTTTGATCTGCAGTGGGGGTTGAGCTGCCCCTTGTACATCAAGTCCTAGGTTGCACTCAAGTAAAGCTGTCATGCCTGCATGCTCCAAGTGGATGCCGCCTTGCTGCCATGCTGCACATGTGCAGGTTCATCCGGCGCGCTGGCAGCTGCAACGTGGGTCTCACCCACACACGTTTTTAGGATGTTCAGCAGGATGATTTCCTGAGAAACTGGATGTTGCTCGACGTATGTTGTTGTGCAGGTTCATCCGGCGCGCTGGCGGCTGCAACGTGAGCCTCAGCATCAGCTACGAGGTGCCCGAGGTGCTGGCGCCCTTCGCAAACGTGAGTACGATTTGAAGTATTTGAAGTATTTGTTGCTTGATTGCTTGCTTGCTGATGATGTAGTAGGACTTGGATTTGGTTTTTGCATCAGCTAGGAGGTGCCTGAAGTGCTGGCGCCCTTTGCAAACGTGAGTCATGATTGCACAAGCCATCAGAACGCATGTAAAGGGTAGGGCTTGCGGCGGCAGCATTATGATATTCAGGATCAGCTACGAGGTGCTGGCGCCGAGGTGCTGGCGCCCTTTGCGGATGTGAGTGGTGATTGTACAGCACAAATATATGCATTGTTGTAGTGGGACCTGCAGTCACAGCTTGTAAAAGCAGCATCAGCTATGAGGTGCCCGAGGTGCTGGCGCCCTTTGCAAACGTGAGTACAATCATTGACGGTAAGATGCTTAGGTGCTGATGAAGCAGCATGACTTGAGGTTGACACGAGCATCAGCTACGAGGTGCCTGAGGTGCTGGCGCCCTTTGTGAATTTGAGCAACTTGTTCATTGCTTGCTTGCTACCAACACAGAAGGACTTGGTGTTGCAGCAGCACTTGAAGCAGCATGAGCTATTAGGCGCTCGAGGTGCTGGTGCACTGTGCAAACATGGGTGATCTGAAGTCACAACAGCATTTAGCAGCAGCAGCAGCACTGCTTGCATGCGCCTGGTAGAGTCTGCATTCATTGCAGCTGCAGCACTGGTGTTGACATGCTCAAGAAGGTGCCTGAGTACTCCGTGCACCGCTGCTGCAGGCGCTGACTCCTGTTGTGGAGGGCATCATCGGGCAAGACATGCTGCGCTTCAAGGACTATGCGACAGCATATGCAAAAGCGCAGGCATCATCACAGCAGCAGCAGCAGCAGGTTCCCAAGTTGTAGCACAGCCGTGAGTTGTCAGATGACCTGAGCTGGGCTGTGTAATGAAATGTTCAGCGGCAGGCAAAGGCGCAGGCCTTATTGCAGCAGCTGCTGCAGCAGCAGGTCCCTATTTTGTAGCATGGCAAGGCTTCATTGCCTCCTCTGAACTGGGCGCCCGTACTACAGAGAGAGTACAGTAGCAGGGTGCGCACTGCTGGTGCTGCCAGCACGATGGATCTGAGAGCAGCTGTATCTGAGGGCTGTTCCTAGCCTCGTGCGCACCCGGTCGTGAATGCGGACGTGTGTGCTTTGTCAGTGCTTATGTATGTCCATGGCATCCCCATCACATCAGAGCCGCGGAGTTCCTGGTTTGTTTTGGTGATGTTTGCTTTACTCAACTGCGGTCAAAGTGTTGACCCGGGCTGAATCTGCAGGCTGTGATGGAACCAGCAGCCAATTGCACCTTGCTGCAGGAGTGGCAGAGTGCGAGCATCATATCTCTGGCACTGTCTGTGGATGCCTTGCCGCGCATGTGCGGACTGTGCTATTCAGTGTTGCCTTGTACAGGGTGGCAGGCGTGCGCGCCCGGGCGTTTTGTTTGTGCTGCAAAGCTCGCGTATGATGAGGCTCAGCATGTTGCCATCATCCCATCACGATTCGAGCGGCAAATGAGCGGCTCAGAGCGAGGCGGACGCTGCTGCCTTTTGCTGTTCCCTGGGCATTGCTTGAGCTCAGTGCTGGGCTTGTTATAACATTTCATCATTGGCTTCACAAGCGCTGACAGTTTGCGTGAGGCGTTGCACCTTTTGTTGCTTGCCAGCACTATGCCTGTCAGCCGGGCTGGAACCAGTGATGTAACACACAAATGGTGATGTGGCTCAGACTGTGATGGCCGTGCCTACCTGATGTTATTCGTTCACCTCAGACACACCCCTGGCTCAGCATTGCTTGAAGGTGCGCAGCTGTGCATGACCAGCGTACTTCGGTATCCTGGCTTTGTATAGAATTCGTCATTTTACACCTCTGCAGACGGTTACAGCTGTAACAGACTGTAATCAACTGCTCCATGCGTATGCTCAATGAGCCTCAGAACTCACTGCCAGGCTCTGCAATCGAGCTGGTAGCAGCACGTGTAAACAGGCGTCCAGAACATCAACGTGGGTGGCAGTACCATTTCTTGCACACTCCAGACTGCGTGTACGCACTGTGTCTCAGACGTGCGGCACGCATACGCATCAGCCCTTGTCCCACACTCCATCACAGCCAGACACCCTGTTGACTTGTAACTTCCAAAATGTGACTGCCCTGAGTCCACCTGCTGCTGCAGTGGCACTTGAGCAACAGCTGTACTTGCTTGCTGTGCACGAAACACACTGCCTTGCTGCTGCTGCTGTTACGTGGCTGCTTGATCACATCACAACTCCAGCCTCCTGAAACAGCCGCATCAGGTACTGCTGCTGGCGCTGCGCATCGCCCCGCAGCTTGGCCCACTCCTGCCAAGGCACACTGACCAGCCTGTAACCCCGCACTGCCAGGGCCCTGTTCCTGTACTGCGTTGGGCCGTTCAGCCCCCCATCAGGCTGCCTGAAGTGGGTGGGGCCATCCGCCTCTACTGCCACCAGCATACTGGATGCTGTCCTGCCAGCAATGTCCAGCAGCAGGGCACCATCAGAGGTTACACCATCCCTGCCCACACTCAGCTGCTCCATCTGCGGCTGCTGCTGCCAGGCAATGAGCATCTGTTGCACTGCTGCAAACACTGAACGCTGAAAATTAGTGTGCTGCTGTTCTGATGTGTGCTGCATCTGCTGCTGCCATGCTGCCCTGCATTGCTGCAGCTGCTGCTCTGTTAGGCTGCCCTGCAGGCCCTGGCCCCCTGCCAGCTGGAAGTCAAGCATCCAGGAGTGCACCTGCCATAACTGCTGCTGTTCCTCTTCCTCTGTACTGCTCCACATGCTGCTGCAGGCCTGTGCCAGCTGCAGCACCTGCTGAGCATGCTGCTGCAGGTCCAGCACTGCCACAGCCCAGCACACCTGGCAGAGATCTTGGCTGTTGCAGCCCTTGCTGTGCCTGCTTTTCGCAGGCTCTGTACTCAGCCACTGCTTTGTCTCGGCCAGCAATGCTGACATAAGCTGCTCATCCCTGTGGCCCAGCTGACCGCAAGCCCAGGCTGCATTGGCTACTTCCTGAGGGGTGCCAGTTTGCAGCAGCCCTATCAGCCCCGGTGCTGCAAGCAGCTGCTGAGGAAGGAAACCCAGCTTGGCACAGGCCCAAAGTGTGTTGGACACAGCCTGGGGTTTGGCCTGCTGCAGCATGCTAGCAAACGCCCCCAGCAGCTGCTGCAGCTGCCCAGCTGGCACTGTCTGCTGCAAAGTTGCCACTGCCCACAGCGTGTTGGACACTGCTTGTGGCCCGGCTTGCTGCAGCATGCTGACAAACGCACCCAGAAGCTGCTGCAGCTGCCCAGCTGGCACTGTCTGCTCCATGGTTGCCACCGCCCAAAGTGTGTTGGACACCTCCTGTGGTTTGGCCTGCTGCAGCATGGTGATAAACGCACCCAGCAACTGCTCCAGCTGCCCAGCTGGCACTGTCTGCTCCATGGTTGCCACCGCCCAAAGTGTGTTTGACACACCCTGATTGATTTGGCCTGCTGCAGCATGCTGACAAACGCTCTCAGCAACTGCTGCAGCAGGCCAGCTGGCACTGTCTGCTCCATGGTTGCTACTGCCCACAGCGTGTTGGACACTGCTTGTGGCTCAGCTTGATGCAGCTGACCTGTAAATGCCATGAGCATCTGCTGCACAGATTCCTTCGATAAAGGCTGCTTGCTGCGAGCCATGCCATACAGCACAATGCTGATGTTCTGCGCCCCAGCAGATGCAAGCTTAGCTATGAATGCAGGCAATAGCTGCTGCTGCACTGCTGCTTGCTGCTGCTGCAAGACTTTTGGTGAAGCCGTGCAAAGTGCGTACACCACATTGGACAGGCCGCGGGCAGTGTCGTCCGCTGCAAACTGCAGGTAGCGCTGCACACAGGCTGCATACAGCTGTGGGTCATTGCACCTAAGTCTCGACAGCTTCACAATGGCTGCTGACAGGTTGATGGCGTTCATGCTGTCAAGGAGCTGCCAAATCACCGCAGCCAACTGCGGCAACGTGCTGCTGCTGCTGATGGCTGCAGTGATCTGCCGGGGACCCAAAGGGCCGCTGCTGTTGCCTGCAGTAGCGGCGGGCAGATGCAGCAGGCGCCGCCGGCACTGCAGCAGCCAGGGGCTGCTGCTGCTGCTGCCGCTGCTGAGCTGCCGCCTGTTACTGCCATCCCTCAAGCAGCCTGCAGCAGCCGAGGCTGCGGCTGAAGCCCTGCTGACAACAGCTCTGCACTGGCGTGTAGGAGAGCTGTGCAGCAGGAGGCGTGTAGCACTGCTGCCGCTGCTGCTGCGTTGGTGCGAGAGCGTTGGTGCCTGCACACGCGTGCTGCAGGCTTGCCGCAGCTGATGCCGCTGGCTGCAGCTTTGCAGCAGCATCTTGGCACCACTGCTCTGCTGCTGCTGACGTGCTGCTGGCTAGTGCGCTGCTGTTGGGTGCAGCGCTGGGCTGCGCTCAAGCCTGAGGACAGACTGGGGTGCCTGGCAAGCAAACAGCAGTAGCAGCAGCAGCTCAACGTCAGATGCAGCACATGGTACGAGCTGCTGGCCACAGCATCCCAAGCCATCGAGCCAATGATCGAGACGCACTTCAGCCATGCGGGTATGCTTCAGCCATGTTGACAGTAAAGATGAAGCAGCAACAGCAGCAGCTACTTACTGCCCCAGACGTGCAGCACAACCGCTGCCTCAGCACACAGCTTGATATAGCTTGCTGCTACCGGCTCAATATGTATTGGCAGTACTTGTGCGCTCAATGCGCGTGTATACGCTGATCAGATGCTGATGGAGCGTTTACTGAGGACGTGCAGTGCAGGAGGTCGTTGGACAGCATTCGTGTTTATACAAGAAAGATGCTACCAGTGACATCGATTTACAACGTTGTGTTGAGTGCGAGCGTTGAACTCGCTGCAACCCCGGACACACAGCCCTTGACGCCCCGCGCCTGTCCTTTCTGGTGAGGCTGACAGCCATGTGCTCGACCAACGCGATTCATATGCATTATATATCATTGTAACGGCCGTGTAACACTGCAGACAGCTCAGACTGAGGTCCAGGCCAACCTGTCATGGCTGTCTGTGTCCTCTTTGGAGGAAACTCCTGAACTTGTGCTTGTTGCTCAGCACAGGTGCATACCAGGTGCACTGCCAGCCCCACCAATTATTCAATCGTGCTCGAAGCTATGATCATGCTGCTGAACTGAGATTTAGGCAGAGTGGCTGTGGCAGCCGCTGCTTGACGTTCCTGCAGTGCAACTAGTCATCCCTCAGCAGCGAATTTTTTTGGGGGGACTGATCAGGGAGAGGGTTAAAAAAAAAATTGAGGGGCGCGCAGTGCCCCTGCTATCACACTGCTAGCAGTTCCCGACCCACATAATGTGTTTGCATAGTCTGGCAACCAACATCAAACTTTCCGTGCTCTCCAGCAACTGCACAGTGAGTGCCAACCCTGGTGACATGCACACACATCACAGCAGCACCAACCAAGGTCAACTGTAACTGCACCATATACATGTATATAAATGTGCTGTGCTGTTCAGAACATATTGCAGCTGATTCCACACAGCAGGCAGGCAGCTTGCAGCAGCACTGGCACTGGTGCACATTGGACAGCTGGCCTGAAACTTGTCAGCCCCTGGTGACACGCATACACAGCGCAACAACACCAACCAAGGTCAACTGTAAATGCACCTTACACATGTGTACAAGATGTGCTGTGCTGCTGTGAACTGGGGCCAGCCAGATGCATACAGTAGGCAGGCAGCTTGCAGCAGCACTGGCACCAGCAAACACCGGACATCTAGCCTGAAACTTGCAACCCCTGGTGACATGCACACGCAACGCAGTAGCCACAGCCAAGGCCAGCAGTAAATGCACCATATACATGATTATAAGATGTGCTGTGCTGCTGTGAATTGGGGCCAGCTGAAATCACACAGCAGGCAGGCGTCTTGCAGCAGCACTGGCACCACCAAACACCGGACATCTAGCCTGAAACTTGCAACCCCTGGTGACATGCACACGCAGCGCAGCAGCACCAGCCAAGGCCAGCAGTAGATGCACCATATACATGTGTATAAGCTGTGCTGTGCTGCTCTGAACTGGGTGCAGCCAGATGCACACAGCAGGCAGACAGCTTGCAGCAACACTGGCACTAGCAAACACGGACATCTAGGCTGAAACTTGCCAACCCCTGGTGACATGCACACACAGCGCAGCAACACCAGCCAAGGCCAACAGTAGATGCACCATATACATGTGTATAAGATGTGCTGTGCTGCTGTGAACTGGGTGCAACCAGATGCACACAGACGGTAGGCAGCTTGCAGCACTGAAACTGAATTACAAAGCATTACAGCATGTCAGTCAGACGTTGTGTAAGTCGGTGTGCACCACATGTCATAAGAGTATAGCACACAAAAGCTAAAGATGTGCCTTTGTGATGGCTTTGCAGTCCGCAACTCTACAGATATGACGGTGTATGCGTGACAAATTGTACATACAACAAGCATTATGCTTGTTGAAGGGTGACTCAAGGCATCAGAAAGAAACCTAAATCTGACAGCAGGCTGAATTTGTCAGAGCAATTTCATGATGAAATCAGCTACTTAAACATGCATATTTGACGAAATTCTGGCGGCTGCAGCAGCGGCTGCGCCGCCCCTACTGCACATATAACCAGCAAAAGGAGCCCCTTACCTGATTAAACCCAAGGTTGCATCTGCAGTCGTTATAGTCCTCAGCGGGTGCAGGCCGCACATCACAAAACTGTTCAAAGGTAGACAGCCTTTGGAGCATGCGGTGCAGCTTGCGGAGATCCCTCCTTGCCTTCATACTTCTCTACTGTACTACTGTCTCACACCCGCCCTGCTGTCTGGCACCAAGAAGCGCCTATACAGAATCCTCCCCCTCTGTTTTCGATTAAGAAAGTAAAAGACACATACGTGAGGTGCCTGGCACCGTATCAGCCGTGTAATCGAGCGTGACTTGGGCAACAACACGGAGCTGGGGGTGCTGACGCTGTGTGCTACGATGAGCCAAAAGCAGCGAGGATAGTCTTAATAGTGATATTATAAAACGTTCAACGGGCCGCAGTAGTCGCTGCGCTGCAAAAATCCATCCAAAAAAATCGGTCAGTAGGGGAGTATCAAGTCCGGTCACCATCTGCCCCCGAAGCCAGCCTGCCAGCAGCAGCAGGAACTGCTCTGCACTGCACCCCATGTCACCAGCCATACAAAGTTACAACACTTCTGACCTCTCTCAAGTGGGGAGCCAATGGCAGGCTCACAGGCCTCATTTCACAGCTGGCTTACTGCCAGCACCAGCAGCAGCAGGCCCTGGGATTGCTCCACCACCCGCAGCACCAGCAGCTGCTGCTGCCTGAACACCTGGCACCCCTCCTCCTCCTCCTGCTGCTGCTGCTGCTGGCGGCACCACCACCACGCACTTGCACACCACCTTGAACCTCCTCACTCCATCACTGCCCACTGCCACTGCCCCTGCTCCAGCCGCCCCTGCTGCCGCCTGGCAGCCTCCCTTCATGCTGCAGCTCAGCACCAGCTGCTGCTGCAGCGGCAGCCCTGCCTCTGCCAGTGAGCCCTGGCTGCTGCCCTGAAGCTTCGCTACAGCTGGTGCAGTGTACCTCACAAGCAGCGGCCGCTTCTCCCCTGCTGGTACTGACAGCTTGAGGCTGTCTACTGACCAGCCGGCTTCCTTTGCTGCTGCAGGGATATCTTCAATCACCAGCTCCCCAGCAGCAGCACCAGCTGAGGCCTTGATGGCCCCAAATTCAAGAGTGGCTGATGTGGACTGGCCAGGCGCAACTGGCCCGGGTAAGCTGACAGAGCCTTGGCTGAAGCTGCAGTAGCCGGCAGCATCTAAAGCAGCAGGCAGCTGCAGCAGTGTTACGTGCTGCTGCTGTTGCGGAAGCATTTCAGAAGGTTGGCTGCTGCTAGCTGCTGCTGGCGCCGGCTTCCCCTTGGCAGGTGCAGCAGATGCGGCAGCTGCTGAAGATGCTGACGCAGCTGCTGCAGCTGCTGCCGCTGCCACGGCAGCTGCAAACAGATCGGGCGCTGCTGCTGCTCCTGCAATCGCCAGCCCTCCTGCATCCGCTGCTGCCATAGCCCCTGCGGGCCCCTGACTGCCGCCGCTGCCGCTGCTGTATGTCACGCCTGACAGAAACAGCCCATCAGGCCACACACCAGCCTGCAGGGGTATCACCACATCCTGCTGCTGGTATGCAACACACACCTTCAGCCTGTCTGTCACATAGGGGCTGCGGGGACCTAAGCTGCTGCCACCTACCCCTGCAGGTGCCAGCACCACTGTGAGCTCCTGACTCTTGCCTGCTTCCAGCACTCCACCACACGGCTTGCAGTAGAAGCAGCCAGAAGGAGCAGCAGGGGCCTCTGCTGTGGCCTGCGCTGCTGCTGCTGCTGCTGCTGCTGGTGGTGGTGGTGGTGTGGCAGCTGCTGCTGGCGCCCCTGCTGCAGACTTGCGCAGCTGCTGCGCTGCTGCTGCTGCTGCTGCTGCTGCTGCTGCAGTACCTGCCCCACCACCACCAGCTGCACCCGCTGCTGCTTGGGGTTGTGTCACCCCCACTGCTGCTGCTGCTACATGAGCTGGAGCTGGTCCAATGAACCGGGTGCTGTACGTCACTGTGAACGGGCACGTGTTAGTAACTGTTACTTTCATCTCCTTGTGCACCGGGTCCGACAGCAGCACATCACCAAAGACCAGGCCTCCGCTGCTGCTGGTGGCGGCAGCTGGGCTGATGGCCAGGCTTGGGGTGATGCCCTGGCCTTTGAGCGCAATGCGCAGGCGGCTCTTGGCAGACCTACAGAAAAGCGAGGGAAAGTGGCACAGGGGGCTGAGCAAAGCATTGATATCAGCCTGGGGTGATGTCCCGACCTTTGAGCGCAATGCACAGCGCCTCTCGGCAGACCTGCACGCACAGGAATACCAGATGCACAGGGAGTGAACAGGACACACAGTTTGAGGTCCTCTGACAGCGTTGCAGGGCACTACTGCATCATTGGGATTGCAGCAAGGCTGATGGCCAGGCTTGGGGTCGATGCCATGGCCTTTGAGCGCAATGCGCAGGTGGCTCTTGGCAGACCTACATGAGACAAGGGCAAAGTGCACAGGGGGTTAGCAACAGCGCTTAGTTATGTCACATGAAATAAATACCCACTTCACTACTGCTGTTGAGGTGATGCCCTGGCCTTTGAGCGCAATGCGCAGGCGGCTCTTGGCATACTTGCACAAAAAGACAAACACATTGTACAGAGGGGGTTAGAGAAAGCGCTAAGTTGCATCACATGACGTACTCCACTTAGCTACTGCTGTTGAAGTGATGCCCTAGCCTTTGAGCACAATGCGCAGGCGGCTCTTGGCATACCTGTACACCCAGAGGATGGCGAGATGCACAGAAGAGTGAGCAGGGCTTGTGACCTAGTGGTATGTGGCAGTGGCTAGATCCCAGCTCTTCAATGCAAGCCCAGCAACACACCTGATGGTGAGCACTTCGTAGTATTCTTTGCACGCACGCGGCGCAAACGCCAGCAGCACTTTGGCGCTGCCGCCCCGCCCCTCCACGGGCCGCAGCGCATTCACAATGCCAAAGATGCCCTCCGGGTCTAGCGGGCTGCTGGACAGGGGTGCAACATCAGGGCCTGGCAGCAACAGCAGCAGCAGCAGCAGCAGCAGCAGCACCAGCAGCAGCAGCATGTCAAGACGCAGTGCGTTGACGGTGGCAAAGATGCCCTCCGGGTCTAGCGGGCTGCATGAGAGAGGCGCACCGTCAGGGCCTGGCAGCAGCAGCAGCAGCAACAGCAGCAGCAGCATGACATTGACAATGTCAATGAGGCTCCAGCACGATGCTGGCCAATGGCGCCGCACGGGGGCTGTACGCAACAAAGCATACAACAAGTAGCGACGACATCTTTGTGTCATGCACAGCAGGTGAAAGACAGCAGGGTGCCTAGGACAACATATCATGTGCTTGCTGCAGTAGTTTGACGAGGAAAAGGCACACAGGGGTGCACAACCATAACAGCTGTCAAATGGTTTGCACAACAGGCACATGCGTATGTGCCTCACCTGTGTTACTGAGCATCAGCTGCCGTGTGCAGCGTTCCCCAACCGGCAGTGCGCCAAAATCAAGCACCCAGTAGCTCTTGCCAGCCGGCTTTGGCAGCACTGGAGAAGCTAGCTGCAGCTCCGGCGCAACTGCACACGTTGTGACTGCCAAATGCAGCACGTTTGCATCACTGCTGCTGCTAGCGCTTCTGCTGCTGGCACCGGCTGCTGCAAGTTTGCTGGCTGCGATTATCACGTCTTCTTCTCCTGTTGCAGCTGGCCTGGTGTAGCATGGCAGCAGCCACTCCTTGTACCACATCCACCTGCCATCTGCACTGCTGCTGCTGCTGTTATTATCCCCTGCTCCTGCTGGTGCTGGCGATGCAGTGGCTGCTGCTGCACCTGCAGTCTGCACTGGCTGCTGCTGCTGTTGCCCTGATGGGCTAGCAGCAGCAGCGCTCTTGGCGGATCCACCTGCCGCTGCGGCTGCCGCTTTTGGTGGACTGGCAGCAGGTGCTGCTGTGCCAGCGGACCCAGACCCAGCAGCTGCTGTAGAGGCAGTTGCAGGCGCGCTGGCGACCTTATCATCGGGCACGATAAATGACAGCGGTGGTGCAAAGTCCAGCTGCACCCTCAGGCTGCTGCTGGGCTTCAAGCAGCCCACGCGTGGTGTCACCTGCAGCCAGCAGCACAGCAAGAGTGTGTACAAGAGTGTACACGTGTGCTTGTCATTAGCCGAAGTACTCTGGTATTTCAGCATGAGCATGAATCACTAACAGCGTTTGAAAACGCAGCCTCTTTCCAATATGCTGCCGGCTGCCAGGAAGCAAAATGCCATGACGCTGCACACTCAAGTAAAAGTTTCAAGGCTGTCCTGCTGGCTGTGAGCCTTTCTGTCACCGGCATTGTGGGCGCATGCGCGTCAAAACAGCATGCAACTTCCATACCACTAACTCAGCGCACCTGCAGCCAGCTGCCAGCTGGCACGCCAAACTCAAACAGCTGCGAGGTGGTGGTGCTGCTGTTGCGCAGGATGACAGAGGCGCTGGCTGCATCACCCACGGCAGTGGCTGGGAACTGCATGCAGCACAGGCAGCACATAGCAGATCAAAAAATGGTGTTTTTTAAATCCAATGGCAGCCTGCTGATTTGTAGATACAAACACCATAGAACGTGCCAAGGAGCATGCAAAAAGGCAGTTGTTCGGGTCATGCTTGATGCTTGCACCAGCAGGTAGGTCTTGCATGCTGCACTTCCTCCCTCCCCTGGAGGAGCAACCAGCCGCCTGGCACACACTAACAATGAAGTGCAAAGCGCCTCTTGGCTGTCAGGAAGAGTGTTCCCCTGAAGACATATAAGCCGTACTCTGCTTGCCGGCTGTTACTTGCAGCAGCAGCTGTCTTTGTACAGTCTGTTCAATCTGCTGAGGCACCTGCCCACCTTGATGCTGTTGTGTGACAGCACCAGCTGCAGCTGCAGCCCCTCACACTTCCCCTGCAGCTTGAACACCCTTCCTGCAAGCGTCCTGCAAGCCATGCTGAAGAACTGCAGCCCGGGAATCGGTGGCTGGAAGCGCATCAGCAGCTGCAGCGTCTCCCCTGGCAGTACACTGCCATAACCCCCTCCAGGGGTTATGGTCAAACCCAGTGGCAGCTTCGGACCGAACGAGAAGGTCTGCGGTAATCTGGAGGGGTTGGTTATGCTGAGGTAGGCGCCGGCTTGCTCACTGAGGGGTACCCTGCCAAAGTCTAAGGTGGCAGGGCTCAGCAGCAGGTCTGTTGTGGTGGGCTGGAAGCGCAGCTTGAAGGGCACAGGCATGGTCTGACCTGGCACACTGACCAGCAGCGGCACCTCAAACACGGCCTGCATAAAACAGCACAGCAGGCAAGGATAAGAGCAGCAGGTCTGTTGTGGTGGGCTGGAAGCGCAGCTTGAAGGGCACAGGCATGGTCTGGCCTGGCACACTGACCAGCAGCGGCACCTCAAGGATTGCCTGCACGGCACAGCAGGCAACTAACTGTACAGCATGGCTGGAAAGTAGATCTTGTGACAAATTCGGACTGCAAATGCTGACTTAATGTGGCACAAGCTACAATTGTGAGACAAAACAGCAAGAAGCAAGTATGATGTGTAGTTGTGCTGCCGCTTGGTGATTCATCGGCCCTGGTAGGGATATCACAAAGGCCTGCTCACCTCTGCCTCATCACTGCCGTCTCCATTCTCACATCCAGCAGCAGCAGCACCCTCTGCAGCACTGCCAGCAGCAGCGGTTGCCACCAGGTACTTGGCCAAGCGGTGCACCATGTCTGTGGTGGGCTTCAAGCTCACACTGACTGACAGCGTGTCGCCAGCCTGCAGCAGCAATGACGGCAGCAACAGCATAAGCAGTACAAAATCAGCTGCTCAGCTTATGTGAAAACCTGCTTTCAGCTGCGAACTGTTTACCAGCTGTGTGCAGAGAGTCGTGATGAACTGTGCTGCACGGTGCATGCAGCTGCAGCATTCACTCATGCACCAGGGCAACCTCACACCTGTTTCTTGAAACATGCAGCTTAATATATCAGATGTGCGCGAATCCCGCCCAGTTTTAAGCTTGTTCATTGCAGTTGGGATGGCCATCCACGCTGCATGTGTCAGCGCAGCAAGACCATGCACAAGCACTTGGTGAGCAGCCATACAACACCATTGGCCCATCCTTATGCAGGACAGCCACCTGCAGCCACACCAAAACTTACCTGTATGAACCCAAAGTCCGGGGTGAAGGTGATACAGTCGGCCAGCTCAGGCCTGCTTCCAATGAGCGCCTTCATGACAGACTTGCCGGCGTTGGCCAGCAGCAGCGCTGCAGCGTACTGCCGCCCAAACATGACACACCTGGAGCCAGCAGCAGCAGCAGTGAAGCGCGCACACCGCGCATCAGGACTGGTACCGAAACAGCTGCTGCAAACCCAACAAGTGAAGTACAGGTGACAGACATACGAGGAGCGATGCACGAGAGTGAAACACAGTGGGGCTGGTGCACTACATTTCTGCAGGGCCTGCACCAGACCCAGAAAACTGTGAACATTTTGACCATGCCTGCTGCAGCATCATGCAGCATAATGCTGCCACAGCTCACTTGAAGTCCACTAGTGGTGTCAGCGTTGACACAGGCAGCTCTCGTCCAGTAGCTGTCAGGCTCAGCTGCACCGGCTGCAGCTGCAGCACCCTATTTTCCGGTGCAGCGAAGCGCACCAGCAGCGGCACCTCCACGTCACCTGCATGGCACACAGCAGCACAAATACTTGTACAAGTTGATGTGAATGCTGTCCAGCTAGCAGCCAGTAGCACTTTGTGCAAAGAAACAAATAGCAGCGGCACCTCTGCGTCACCTGCATGGCACACAGCAGAATCATTTTTTCACATCATTTGAGATATGGCTGTAGCCCTTCACAGCGGCGTTGCTGTCTTGCAACCTAGAGCCAGCCCTTCCACCCGTTGCACCCTGCAGCCGCCCGTTGCACCCTGAAGCCACCCTCCAGCCAACCTGAGGTTTTATGGTAGCATACTTCAAAGCAGCCGGCAGCGACAAGCTCACCTGCCACGCGTGGTGTGAACCCCACGGGCAAAACCATAGAGCTGTAATTCGTCGCGGTGCACTTGCTGCCCTGCACCTTGGAGCCGCCTCTTGCACCCTAAAGCCACCTTAGACGCTTCCAAAAAACAGCAAATCAGCATACTCAACCAACTCACCTGCCACACGTGGCGTGAACTCCACTGGCAGCGTCATACTGCTGTAGCCCTTGACAGTGCCCTTGATGCCTTGCACTCTAAAGCCAGCCACTGACAAGCTGGTGGCTGCACATGCCTTGGCTTGCAGCTCTGCCATGTCTTCAGGCGTTGCGTTGGGTGGCGGCATGGGAGGGTCGGGCTCTTCATACTCTGATGTGGCAGCCAGTGCGCCTGTGACCTGCAAAAACAGCGCACAGACGGGTCACAAGTGATGAGAGTCAAAACTAAATTAGCTGTGTTGGTTGGCGGCATGGGAGGGTCTGGCTCTTCATATTCTGTTGCTGCCAGTGCGCCTGTGAATTCGAACTGCATGAGCAATGCAAAGACAGAAAATTTGTACAAACAGCACAGCAGTTTTAAGGATAGGGCTGCACTGCGGCTTGCTGCAAAGGCGCTGCAGGACTGATGTTATTCATTACATTACATTACATTACATGCTCCACTCAACGAGGAGTGGGAACCCCAGTCAGGAGCCAACGAGAGGCTCAGAGGGGGAGGAAACATCGAAGAACAACTCATCATCGTCCAAACCGTCAGACGAAAACGCAGAAAAAAACTCATCAGCATCATCAATAGCTTATTCATGTCAACAACTTCCAACAGTTTGAAGTTGAGTTCTCACCAGCAGTTGTATGTATCTGGTCTTTCAGTTTGATGGGTCACAGCTGCTGCAATGCATCTACAGCCTGCAAATATGTGACGAACCATACCTTGACGTCATACGCCACTGCAAGCGCGCCCGCATTGCTGATGGTGATGCTCCTGCTGCCGGTAGCTGCCAGCATGACTCCGCCAGCCCTGCCGTTGAGGCACACCACGGGGCAGGGCTCCACTGAGGGCAGCGCCCGGCGTGCCAGGCATGACAGCTGCACTGCCAGCGGCCCCGTCTCAGCCAGCAGCGAGATTGATGCTGACAGGTCTGCTTCCGCCTGTTGCAGCAGCATTGACAGGGACATAATGCATTAGCTGCAGGCTACCTGAAGGCAGGGCCCGTCGGGCCAGGCAGGACAACTGCACTGCCAGCGGCCCCGTCTCAGCCAGCAGGGGGATTGATGCTGACAGGTCTGCTTCCGCCTGTTGCAGCAGCACCAAACATGCAAACGCCATTGGATGCATGCCAGCTGAGACGGCTGTTGAGATGGCCACCTCAAGATCGGTAGGCCAACCATTTGCACAAGTCCAGCAGGTGATACGGGGTTGTGTAAGAGCGCTGTTGCTCAGCTGTTCGTCTGCACCTGTCAGCTGCCACATGCACTGCCAGTGTGCAGATCACGTATGGATGGCGCCTGTCTGCTGGCTGACAGCACACACCTTGGGGGTGAAGGTGACCTTCAAAGTGGCTGCTGCGCCTGGTGCTAGGCAGCCAGAGGGTGGCATGTCCAGCTCAATCACATCCACCACCTGCAGTGCATGCATAGGCAAAAAGAATGTGAGGAAACTTCATGGTCGTTAAATGAAAGACATCCTGCAGCATGTCCAGCTCAATCACAGCGCAACCACCCGAACACAAAACTTGGGTAACAACAATGTCATTGAACAAGAAAATGAACACAGGTGTGCTGTTTTGATCAAGAGTGTAAGGACACCCTCTGATCTGCCGCTTTGACCTGCTGGATATCAGCCGCAAAGCTGGAGAGCTGCAGTCCAATGCAGCCATGCACACTGTACCGCCTACAAACACCCCATTCTACTGGCCGCGCAATGCACGACAACAGCACAATGGCAGCAGTCTCAGCTGGCCTCACGCACCTCTGCCGGCACCTCCAGCAGCCGGATGCTGTTCTTGATGAAGCCAGCCACCGCAATTGCACAAGCAAATGAACAGCCAAGGCAACACAGACAGCTGCATCAGGCCTCCACGCACCTCTGCCGGCACCTCCAGCAGCCGGATGCTGTTCTTGGTGAAGCTCCTGTTGATGAGCTGCAGGCTGGCCCGGTACACCTGCCCAGGCACAAAGTCCCTGAACAGCAGCTCCGGCGGCTCTGCGATGAACGCGTCGCCAGCAAAGGTGCGACCAAAGGAGGTCTGCGCGGCGCAGCACCAGCAGCAGGGAGTCGGCTGGGGCAATTGAGTTGTGCAAAACCTTAGGAACCAACTCATATGATCGCACTGCTTATTCCACTCAGCAGGCTGTTGGCTGGAATCTGCGGCAGGCTTCTGTAGCTGTTGTTATGAGGCCTGCTTACCTTTGGATGTGCAACCAGCGCCTTGTGCTGCGCCTTCCTCTGCTGCAGCCTATCCGCCTCAAACTTGCTGAGCTGCACAACAGGCAGCTGACCCTTGCTGCTGCTGCTGCTGCTGCTGATGCTGCTGCTGCCGCCTCGCTCCCTTGCTTTCCCGGCCCTGCCTGCAGCGCGCTGTTCACCATCATCTGCTGCGCTGCCGCTGCCGTCTGATGCTGCATCATCATCCACATCCTCCTCATCAGCACCGGCATCATCATCGCTTTCAAAACGCTCGTCAGTATCATCTTCAGCGGCTTCAGCTGCAGAGGCATCTGCTCCGCCAGTCCACGCAGAAGCTGACTGTTGAGAGCTCCTGCCATTGTGCACAAACACATTCCGGCAATTTGATACCTTCTACTCCTACAAATACTCCAATGCGTTGCTGATCAGGTCCGCGTTGCAAAGCTGGGAGCAAGTTCAGCGCAGGCTCCTGCGCTGCAGCACCTGCTAGTTCCATACATTCCCGCCCAACAAAGCAACCGCAGCACCCATGTCCCTTTGCTCACCTAAGCTTGCTGGGCAGCAGCACGCTGCTCTGCAAGCCACTATCTGCGCCCGGGTGCCTCCTCGCCACCTTGGACACAGCCTCAGGGCTGCTGCGCCCCAAGCCAAACCCTGCTGGCTTGATCAGAATGCTGTCCGAGGGATAGGGGTGCAGGCGGCTGGTGGGATCTAGCAGAGCCTGGCCAGACAATGTGTGGCTGCGCATGTATGCGTCGGTGCGCAGCTGCTGCGCTGCAATGCCCATCTCCCGCTGGTACTGCTCCTCGACCTGTGAGAGGAACAACATGAGGCAGGCAGGCAGCGTCAGCAAATGCATATGCAGTGCAGACGGTGTGTGGGCTGCCATGTTGCTCCTGCTTTTGTTCCTTTACAATGCGTGCATGCACTCTGTTGTTTGTGGCGGATTGGATGTTGCTGCACTACCAAAGCATATGCAAAGTGCACAGCGAGCTGACACCTCCAATCAGAAGACGCAAAGAACATGCTGCATGCTGACGCATGCAGATTCTCAAGCAACTGACTTCACCCCACCTGCCGGTCAAACTCCTGCCTTGCCAGCTGCTTCTGGTACTCCTTCTCCTCGCTGTCCAGCACAGCAGCAATGCCGCGCATGCGAGCAGCCTGCTGCTGTGACAGCTCGGCAGCAGCCTTGGCAGCAGCGGCCTCAGCATCCCTCAGCCTGCAAACAAGAAAGTTGTCACACGTGAGCATGTGCAAGAAGTTAGGAGGTGTGTGTATGGCACAGAGGCCTGCCGGCTGCTGTTGAAACATGTCTGCCAGCAGACAGCGGCCTCCGCACCCCTCAGCCTGCAGGATTATAACAGCAGGGGAGTGGCAAGGATATGGTGGTGAAGGCAGATGTTGCTGCCAGGTCGGCTGCTGCTACCGTGCGGCTTGGCAGTGGGAGGTGCGCAACCAACTGCTGATCTTGCGGTGGCTCACAAGAAACAGGCGAGCACGCCAGCGGCTTCAACATGTGTGCATCAGTCTTAGCAAGGATGCAGAGCACAGTGCAGACCAGCACCAGCAACCACATTTGTAAGCTGAGTGCGGCATATGCCTGCATGTGGGCACACACCTGTACACCTCATATGGGTTGAGCCCTTGCTCCTGCAAAGCCTCAAACTCCCGCCGCTCCTGGTCACGCTTCTGCTTCTGCAGCTGCCTGCAGGGCATCGAGGAACAGGAAGCACATGTTGCATCTTTGTGGGATGTTGCTCGCGGCACAGCAAACTACACTACTGCTGATGATCACCAGATGCAAGGTGCCATTATGCCACAGCAGTACCCAGCCATACAGCTCAATACCGCATAGCTCTGCTTCTATAATCATGCACCAAGCAGAGTCAGACTCGGTCAACCTCCTGCTCTGCCCCCACTCTCTCCCCACGCACCTGAACCTATCCGCTTTCTGCCCCACATTCTCCCTGACCTCGTCTATCTTTGACTTCAAAGACATCAGCGCCTGCCGCCGCCGCTCCTGCTCTGCTGCTGCTGCCTGCGCCAGCTCCTCTGCATTGGCTCGGATGGCTGCCTGGCTTGCTGCAAGGCGGCGCTTTGCTGCAGCATGCCCTTCCTGAGCAGCCCTACATATAGGCAACAGAAGTGATTTGTGAGGTATTATGCTTTATATTGTGGGAAAAATGATGCATGCTGCGAGTGATGCTGTGTGTGCAATGCTGCGGGTCCAGCAGACTCTGCAGGAACACCGGCAGAGCACCATAAGGTAGCTGTGTGCAAGGAACGATCCTGCAGGCCCCCAGTTGCACTGCAGCAGCTGCATCAACTGCTGCAACCTGGAAACATGAATACTTCAGCAGACAAGAGAATATGTTGAGCAACAGCACAACACATCTCCGCTGCTCGCACCTGATGCGCTGTTGTGCATCTGCCTGCTGGGCAGCTTCCTCCTGCACAGCACGCTGCTCTGCTGCCTGCACCTGCCGCAGCTGCTTGTTGGCGGCTGCAACCTCTGCATTATGCGCTGCTGCTGCGCCGCGCACGGCTGCAGCTGCTGTGCGGGCTGCAGCAGAGCTCAGGCTGCCAGCTGCCTCTGCCAGCAAGTCTGCTTCGGTCTCCCTGGCACGCAGCTGAGATTCTGTCTTGAGCAGTGCCTGCAGGTGAACAACAGCGTGTGCAGCAGGAGCGACTCAGTTGTAACGCACGCCCACAGCATCACCACATGGAATGGGGCACTGGTGCGGCAGCTGCAACCATGTGCCATGTGCGTACTTGCAACATCACTGCATTCCTGCAAGTCGAGACTCTTTAGTGGTGGTGGCTGCGCCATACCTTATCTGCCTGCAACTGCTGCTGGTCATCTGCCTCACGTGCACAGACACATCACACAGCCAAATGCTACATGCTGTCTGCACAACATTACTGCTGCACGCAACTGCTGCTGTGTTGCATTCTCAAGCCCCGCTGTATGGATAGAACAGCTGCAGTTGCAGAGCTGCTGCTGTTGACAGCGCTCACCATTTGCTTGCCATCCAGGGCTGCCTTCTCTGCTTCTAGTGCTGCAGAGCGCTCCTTCAGCCACTGCTGCACTCTGATCAGCCGGTTCACTGGCAGCGGCACTTTGGCTGACAGCTGTTGCTCCTCTTCTTGCAAGGACCTGCAGACAGAGCAGTGGCCCACATCACTTGAATCGTGCAACATACTCCAAACACGACAAGGCGCTGACAAGGATAAGCCAAAGTGCACGCTGTTGTGATTCTGAGCTATGGAACAGCGCTTGAATGCAGGCAGCTTGTACTTCTGCAGGCAAGCCCCGGTTGTACGCAGGAGCACTGCAACTAACAGGGTTGTGCACACAGTCAACTCAGATGCACTGCGGCCAAGCAGCGCTCACCCGCTTTGCTGCTCCAGCTGCTGTATCCGCTGCATGCACCTTGTTACATCAGCGCGCGCCTTGGTGAACGCTGCTTGGCAGGCACCAACAGCATTCTGCACCAGCTGAACTTGAGCCTGCAGGGCATCTGCACTGGCTGCCTCATACTGTGACACTGAAAGTGTGTCTTGCCCTGCTGCTGATGCCCCAGCGCTTCTGGCACGGGAGCTGCCTGTGGGGCTGCTTCTGGCTCTGCTGCTGCCTTTGACACCATCGCTGCTGCCATTGCCACTGTTGCTTGACCAGCCTGACAATGCTCGAGGCTGCGCCGGAGGTGTGCGTGGTTTGTTGCTGCTGTTGGCAGTGCTGCCCGGATGGTTAGCCACAGCTGCTTTGGGGCTGGTGCTGCTGGCTCCTGCGCTGAGGGATCTCCCGGATACAGGCGGTAGTGTGCCTGCAGGACTCTTGCTGCCCCGCTGCGATGCACCGCCTGTCATGCTGCTGCAATGCCTAAACGCCACTTAGAGCAAGTAGGAGGTAGCAGAAGCAACTCATAACTGCGTACATAGTTGTTACATGCAGCTTGCACGTTGCAAACGCCTGCTGACGTATGATCCTACAGCCAGCCTGAAACTGCTTCTGCTTCTAATTGCAGCTGCAGATACGCGAAGCCGTACTAGATGCAGTTTGCAGCCCAAAAAACAATGTTTAATTACAGGTTTGTCTGAATCGGAGTGCTCCTTTCAGCCATCGGACGATTGACTGATGCCTGCACATGAAGCTGCCGCTGATACACAAACACGACGCCACAAATACTCGATTGACAGTTGTAATATACGTTTAACGCAACAGGCGCTCCTCAGCTGTCCGTCTGCTTACTGATTTCAAACCACAACCCTGGCAGCAGCAGGTCGAAGTAATGAAAGCAGCAATGTAAAACGCACGGCAGTTGAAGACATGTACAACTTTGCTCTGTTGTAATGTTTGTGTGTGCTTAGAGGCTTGCCAAGCCACATCCCAGGGGTGTACTATAGACTAGATGGGCATGACCTGTCAGGCAGCTGGTGAGACCTCACCACCCCAGGAGTAGTAACCATTCAAGCTATATCACGACTTCAACTATTGATGCAACGACTTCACCGATTTATGACGATCAAACGTGCATAGGTGGCTCACACACTAGCGAGCACACCACACAGCGTGAGGCACCACACTCCGAACACCGCTAGTCGTATATTTCTGCACCGCTCCTCAACCATTCCAATATTTCTTGCCCTCGGTTGATTCAGTTTGCTGCAAAGGCTGCAGCAGGCACCAGCATCACAATGCTGTCTTCAAAGCACCTGAGGCCGGTGCTGCAGCCATGCAGCAGCGCAGGCATGCCGTGCGGAGCTCAATTAGCGCAGGCTTGCCGCAGCCGACGACAATTGCACTGCAGTGCAGCCACAGCAGAGGCATTGACAGAGCCCAGCACATCAGCCCCTGCTGTGGCAAAGACTGAGCGCAGGTGTGGCAGCAGTTTGCAGGATGCTGCAGCCCTGCAACATCAGCCATTGGCACATGTACGTAACAACCTAATTGCTTGCAGGAAACGTGTGCTGTCTGGAGTGCAGCCAACAGGCCAGCTGCACCTAGGCAACTACATGGGTGCCATCAGGAACTGGGTCAACCTGCAGGAGCAGTACGGTGAGCAACAGCAGCATCGGGAGCAGCAGCAGCATGGCAAGCAGCAGCGGCAGCAGCGGCAGTTCTGCAAGCAGCAGCAGCAGCAGCAGCAGCAGCACTTGGGCTCCTGCAAGCCACGTCGATGCATTGCAGCACGCATCTGCAGAAAGCAGGAAGCACGCATTACACTGCTACCAACAGAGACAGCATCAATCCTGAGGTCACAAACAGCAGTGCAGCCATCACCTGGCGGTGACACAACAGCATTACACCTGAGTGTGTGATCCATACACCATTGCCAGAGGCTAGCGTCATCAGCAGTTGCAAACGAGCTTGCAGTGATAACAGTATGAAGACCAGCAGAGACGTCCAGTCTCCTACAGCAGCAGCTGCAGCTGAAGCCATCAGAGTTATGCAGGGACTGCCACTGCAGCTCGCAACTGGCAGCTTGTAACTGGCAGCTCGCACAGCAGCTGCATACGCAGGATTTGGACCACCACCACCCTTGAGCATACAGGCAACAACATGGTCTTTGTTGTTTGTGAAATTCGGCTCGTGTGCAGACACCTGGACTTACACACCATCACAGCACGTATTTTGAACACTGTTGCTGTTGTGTTTGTTGTGCTTGCGGTTCATATTCTGCCTGCAGACACGTTCTACTGCGTGGTGGACCTGCACGCCATCACAGCGCCACACGACCCAGTGGAGCTGCGCGCAGCAACACGCAGCGTGGCAGCAACATACATGGCGGCCGGCATCGACCCTGCCAAGGTGCGTTGTAACGTATATGGCAGCAGCAGCCGCGATACACCAACTGGGCAGCAACAGCCAGTGAACATCCCTGGCTGGTGCTACGTAGCAGTAGCGGTTTTAACAGCAGCGTCAGTTTGACACAGCCAAGCAAACTGGACGGAATCACTGCCAGTCGACCCCTGCAGCAGCAGCAGCAGCAGCAGCAGCAGCAGCAGCAGCAGCAGCAGCATCCTGCCACTCTGCACTTGACTTACCTAGCCTCTGATGTCTGCCGTGTTCGCTGACTGCTGCTGTTGCCGTTGTGTGTGCGCTGTCTACGCAGGCCTCCATCTTTGTGCAGAGCCATGTCACTGCACACGCAGAGCTGAACTGGCTGCTGGAGTGTGTCACCCCAATCGGGTGGCTGAACCGCATGATCCAGTTCAAGGAGAAAGCGCGCAAGCAGGGCGAGGATGTGAGGGCGGGGCTCATGACCTACCCGGTGCTGATGGCAGCAGACATCCTGCTGTACCAGGTGAGCAGGCCTGCAGGTTTCAGAGAAATGTGTAGTGCATCAAGCCTTCTGTGCCTGGCTGTGTTTGGTTGTTATTGTGTTTTGGGGCTGATGACCTACCCGGTGCTCATGGCAGCAGACATCCTGCTGTATCAGGTGAACAGGCCTGCGTGTTTCCCGTGAGATGTGCAGCGTTGTGATTGGGTGTTTTCTGGCTGTGTTCAGGCTGTGTTGTGGCTGTGTTTGGCCATGTTTTGGTTGTGTTTCGGCTGTGTTTTGGGGTGATTATGTACCCGGTGATTCAGTTCAGGGAGAAGGCGCGCAAGCAGGGCGAGGATGTGAGGGCGGGGCTGATGACCTACCCGGTGCTCATGGCAGCAGACATCCTGCTGTACCAGGTGAGCAGGCCTGCAGGTTTCAGTGAGATGTAGCGTTGTGATTGGGTGTTTTCTGGCTGTGTTGTGGCCGTGTTTGGCAATGTTTTGGTTGTGTTTCAGCTGTGTTTTGGGGCTGATCATGTACCCGGTGATCCAGTTCAAGGAGAAGGCGCGCAAGCAGGGCGAGGATGTGAGGGCGGGGCTGATGACCTACCCGGTGCTCATGGCAGCAGACATCCTGCTGTACCAGGTGAGCAGGCCTGCATGGGTTCAGAGAGAAGTGTATTGCGTCAAGCCCTCTCTGTGACTGGCCGTGCTCTGGCTGTGTTTGGCTGATTTTCAGCTGTCTTTGGTTACGTTGTGGCTGTGTTGTGGGGCTGATGATGCACAGTGTGCTCATGGCAACAGACATCCTGCTGTACCAGGTGAGCTATTGTGCAGGTGTTTGTGTTTCTTGAAAGCTGTGTGTGGTTGTGGAGCATCAAGCCCTTTAGAGAGAGCCGGTTGTTGCCTCGCTGCCCTCTGATAGCTGCGAATGCAAGTCTGTGTGGCAGCTATCACTAGGTGCTGAAGTACCTCTGCTGCTGCTGCTGCTGCTGCTGCTGCCGCTGCCAGGCCGACCTGGTGCCTGTGGGTGAGGACCAGAAGCAGCACCTGGAGCTCACCCGGGACATTGCAGGTGAGGAAAGAGCAGCCCAATTATAAGTGTGGATTGCTGATGTGTACATCTGACTGCTGCTTGGGTACTTTTAGCGATGTGGGGCGAAGAGTGAAGCAGCACCTGGAGCTCCCGCGACATTGCAGGAGCGCTGACAGCAGCGCTACCTGGTGGCTGGTAGTACAATGCACTGCTGCCGTGTCCACTACGCCACCACGCGCACTGCAATGCATGCATGCGGCGCTGTTCATTTTGTCTGACTGTGTGGATGTGTTGTACCGCAGAGCGTGTGAATGGGCTGTATGGCGGCAAGAAGTGGAAGAAGCGTGGCGGCAGGGGCGGCAACATCTTCAAGGTGCCGGAGCCGCTCATTCCCCCGGCAGGCGCGCGCATCATGTCGCTGCAGGTGCGTTCATGCCGGGGCCGTGGTTGCTGTCTGGTTGCTGTGTGGTGTATGTGCGGCGTGGTTGCTGCTCTTTGGCCTGCCAGTTGTGCTCTTGCAGCTCTCTGGGATGCTGGGTTTACAAACTTTCTGTTGTGGCAAATGTAACTGCTGCATGACGCGCCTGCGGGGCTTCAGTAGGGGCATCTTCAAGGTGCCGGAGCCGCTGATCCCTCCGGCAGGCGCGCGCATCATGTCGCTGCAGGTGCGTGCATGCCGGCGCTGTGGTGCTGTGTGGTCGCCATGTGGTGTATGTGCGGCGTGGTTGCTGCTCTTTGGCCTGCCGGTTGTGGTGCTCCTGCAGCTCTCTTGGATGCTGGGTTTTAAATACTTTATGTTGTGGGAAGTATGAGGCTGCATGACGCGCCTGCGGGGCTTCAGTAGGGGCGTCTTCAAGGTGCCCGAGCCGCTGAACCCCCCAGCAGGCGCGCGCATCATGTCGCTGCAGGTGCGCAGGTGGTGTGTAAGCTGTATGTTCTGTGCTTGCCACATTATGTTGGCGCGTGCTGTGTGCTGTGCGGTTGCTGCTGTGATGGGTTGCTGATTGCGGGGCTCTTGTGCTTTGGACGATGCTGTGTCGGCCAAAGTGCTGGTTTGGGACAGCACGCCTACATGTCCAGGCGAGGCGGGAAAGTGAGTGAAGTGAACGTGTTTGAGCTTGCTGCTGCTGCCTCCGCTGCTGCTGCCACCGCCGCCGCCGCTGCTGTTGCAGGATGGCAGCAGCAAGATGTCCAAGTCAGCGGAGAATGACGCCAGCCGCATCAACCTCACCGACTCACCCGATGCCATCAGGAACAAGGTGGGGGCGATATGTAGGCCTTGCAACACAAATGAGAGTCACGGTAGAGTAGCCAGTGCTTATGTTGGTGCTGTAAACAACAAGACGCAGGGTGCATGGTATTGTCAGCTCTCCTGTTTGTGGCTGGAACTTTGCATGCTCCACTGCCTACTGCCGCTGCCGCGCTCGGCTTTGCTGCAGCCGCCACTGCCGTTGCTGCTCCTGCCACTCAGTGCAGCGCTACATAACGCATGTGTGGTCAGATTTGCACCGCAGCCGCCGGTGTCATTGCTCATGCTTATGCTCTCGGCTGAGTTCGTATCATTCTGCTGCTGCTGCTGCTGCTGCTGCTGCCAGGTGAAGCGCTGCAAGACTGACAGCTTCACCCACCTGGAGTGGGACAACCCGCTTACTCATCCTGCTGCCCCTGCTGCTGCTGCTGCTGCTGCTGCTGCTGCTGCCGCCAGGTGAAGCGCTGCAAGACTGACAGCTTCACCCACCTGGAGTGGGACAACGCGGAGCGGCTGGAGGCCACCAACCTGCTGACGCTGTACCAGCTCAGCACCGGCAAGACAAAGGTGTGTGCGTAAGCTTTGATTTTGAGCCACACATAAAAGAACACAGCCATACCACAACAATGACAATGACAACGACAATGATATAGCGCCACCAACCTGCTGACACTGTACCAGCTCAGCACCGGCGCGACCAAGGTGCGTGCGTGAAAAGCAATGCACACACTTCTGCCGCCAAACTCGAGGGCTCTCTCGATGTACAGCCATAGGCAAGCAGAGTCAATGCAGATGCGCAGTGTACGGGAATGACATTTCTTTTACATGTCGGTGTGTGCTGCGTATCAAGTTAACGCTGGCCACCTGCCGCTGCTGTTGATTTGCGACTTCAAATAACAGTCGTCACAACAACAACAACACTTGCACATTGCCGCGTACAGGATGCGGTTTTTGCCAGACATAGAGGGCAAGAACTGGGGCGCCTTCAAGCCCATGCTGGCCAATGTTCAAAATCCATCACAATAACATCTACAATAACAAGTAACATAACGCATTGCCACTGCCTTTCACAGGAAAAGGCTCTGTCAGACGTAGAGGGCGCTATCAAGACATACTGGCCATTGCCCTCACATATGCTTGATAGCAACAACCATTGACAATTACACAACGTTGCGCCGCTGCTGCTTGCAGGAGGAGGTTCTGTCGGACATAGAGGGCAAGAACTGGGGCGCCTTCAAGCCCATGCTGGCTGATGCCCTCCAAACCTAATCTGCCGGTAACAAGTAACATAACACATCACCGTTGCCCCTTGCAGGAGGAGGTGCTGTCAGACATAGAGGGCAAGAACTGGGGCGCCTTCAAGCCCATGCTGGCTGATGCCCTCATTGCACACTTGGAGCCAATTCAAACAAAATATGCAGCCATCATGGCAGACCCCAGCCACGTGGATGACGTGCTGGATAAAGGAGCAGCAGCAGCAGCGGAGACGGCGAATGCCACGCTGAACCTGGTGAAGGATGCCATGGGCTTTGTGGTGCCCAAGCGCGTGTACTAAGTGTGTCCGGCATGCTCAGCACTCCACCAGCGGGCCCTGGTGAAGGATAGGGTGGGCTTTGGTGCGTGTGTCAAGTGCTGCTGCTGCTGCTGCTGCTGCTGCTGCTGCTGCAGCTGCTGCTGCAACGGCAGCTTGCCGCGGCTGACCGTGCGACGGTGTGGTTCGGCATTGCATCTGTTCGCATGTGAGCGTGCGCAGAGTTGCCTGTGCCAGCTGCAAGATGCATGTTGCAGGACCATGCCTAGCCATATGGCCCAGCAGCTGTGCCTTGCATGGCTGTGCGCGATCAAATGCGTGTTTTTCTGCAGAACCAAACACGTGCATCCTGACACATGGAGTGTTTGCTCTGGTCATCAGACATGTGCCAGCGCATTCAGCATGCAACCTCCGCAGCGTGTTGGCCCCAGCACACGAGGCTGCAGCAGCACTGGTGCAGCTGCATAATGAATCGTGCTGCTGCATTACATTTTACCGACCTGGTGGGCCAGTGCAATGGTCGGTCAAAGTCGAATTAGGACTTGGAACTGCAGGTCCAGCTGTATGCTTGGCTCGCTGTGTGTGTGGATGGCGCCAGCCACATGTGCTGTCGACTGGGCAACTGCCGTAAGCCATGTATGCATCTCTGGCATGTTGGTGGGCTCAAGTCACTCAGTCCTGACTGTGCAGGCCAGTTGGGCAACTGGCGCACGCGTGCGTGTGGCCCCCACACGGTGTGGTCCTTGTGTACCATATAGTTGTGGCGTCCCTGCCTGATGAGCCTGTCATTGGCTCCCCAACGGGCGAGGTAACCTGTGCGGCTCTGATACGGCGTCTGGCACAAACATACACATAGCATTGCGTTGCTATGGCAAATTGCACTCAGCCACAGCAGCCGCTGTTTTATGGTGTGGCTTATAGTGAAATTCTAGACATGTGCATACGCACTATGTTGCGTTGTGTTGCTGCACTGTGTGTTACGTGCAACTTTTTACAGGCCTGTATGCTGTGCAGCAGCAACGCCAACAGCACCCACTACAAGTGGGCCACTTGAGTTGCCTGGGGTGAGCGTGCGACGATATCGATCCCACCTAAAAAAAATGCACACAGAAACGCGGTTTACTGTCGTCTGCTCAAATGTTTTACATCAGGCCTGTTTAGATCACGGTCAAGATCACGAGCCCCATAGGTATTGATGGCAGGGGCCAATGGGCTTAACCCTTGAGAACTTCCACCAGGTCACAGGGTGCCGGGCCGAGCAGAGGGCCAGTACCACGGGAAACTCTCGCGCAATTTTACCAAACCTACTAGGAGCATTCCGTACCTCCATAGAATTCCACGGTTTTGCGGAACCCCGCCTGTCATTGTTGACCAGTCAACCTGACAGTGCCATTTAAACGACGTCGTACATGTCTACCCATGTATCATTGTCGTCAAGCCTCAGTGACCGTCACTGTGAGTGACTCAACATTGGTCGGTCGTTAAGGACGCCAATGTTGGCTGCAGCTGACCGTCATTGAATGTTTCACTGTAGCCGCTGCAGTGCAGCACCACACCAGACCAGATAGAAGCGACGCAAAAGAATCTGGGAGCCATACGTATTTGTCCTTTTACATGTACACTTACATGTTGGTTCACGTCCACAAACCTAAGCAAAACAATCCCAGCTGGCACTACCACTGGTACCACTACCGGTAGTGACTGAGTCATTGAGCGGCCGTAGCATTGCAGATGCTGGCTTTTTGGTGGCAACTGCAGCGCTGCTCAGGCTGAGCGGGTAGCAGCATGCATTCCAACGTGGGTATTGAATACGATCTCAGGGAAGAGCTCTCCAACAAAACTTTTTTCCATGATAGATGACCCCAGTGGCTTAAAAGCCACTGTTTTAGCCGCTAAATTGCTGTTGAACAGCTGCAAGCAACCAGCAGAACATGTAATACTAACAGCCCTGCAGAATGATCATTGTCATTGCCTACACTCATTAAACTAGTATCTAAATTCAAGATGTAGTAATGGCGCCCACATAACATGACTAGATGTGTCACTAGCGCAACGTTGCTGGCAGGCCGAACCCTCTATATGCTGGCAGGCCAGACCCATCCATGCATGCATGCAGCCAATTCCCCACTGCCTGCTACAGAGCAACAGCACAAACGCAGCTGGGGACCCTTCTGTATACTATGGACGCAGTGCTGATAGCTGTTGCACAATTCTGGTACCGGTCGCACCACATGGCAAGCCAGAGAGTGCATACTACTACAACGAGGTGATATAGCTACACCCAACTATACGCGCGCTGCGCCCACTCGCAACAAATGTGGCTTGTCCCGGTGCAAGGCCACCATGAGTGTACTGTCAGCACTGCTATGCAGTGGCACAACACATCACACGTTGTGAAACGCCTTGCCGGCCCGGCTGGCCTTGATGGCTCAGACGAACGCTACACGTCTCATGCACGTAAGATCATGCATGCAGAAGCAATTTCCGCATGTTTGACAGCCAATACGCCACATGTGTACAGACTGAGTGTGCTGACCTCTGGAGGCCGTGAATGCGTTGCAGCTCAGCAGCTGCGAAGCATAGTTTACTACCCAACTCAAGTGTCGCCCAGTAAGGGCAACATCTCTATATCAACAGCCACCATACGCCACAGCATGCGGCAATCTGGCACTCAAGCAGCCAAGCAGAACATATACATACTGCAAACATTGCAATCGGTAATACGCAAGTTTGCTACGAACCTTGTAATAAGACAGCGGGAACGCTGGTAATACCATCTCAAAGCGGCATTGCGCTGCTGCCACATGCGCTGGCTGCATGCATGGAGGACAAACGACCTTTACACATAGGCATGCCATGAGTCAGACTAGGCTGACGTTGCCACTGTCTGTGTACCAGCCACGCCACCGCAGTGTGCCACAAACAGTGTGAGCAGTGTCGCGAATGTTGCTGCGTCTGGAGACATCACCGCTCCTACTGCACCACACCAGCCCACTTTTGTTGTAACCCAACAGAACATACACGGCACAGTGTCACTGCGTTGTGTGATGCGGCTAGTTATCACGGGCCTCAACACCGCATGAGGCTTCGGAACCCTCGTCATGCGCAAATGACAACTGATATGTATGCATGCTGCGGGGACATGATGCCACAAGCGCTAAGCATCACCAATTGCTTTGTTGGCACAACAATCACACCATCATCACTGCAGCGCACGCTAATGCCTGGCCAACAGTTGTTCACCATGGCAGGCCCTAGGGTTGTGCAGCACGTATGCAGGAGCATGCTGTACTCTTGCACAGCGCAATGATTAGAGACGGCTGTGCATCCCCTATCAGCCTGTGGTGGGCTCCTGGTTGGAGCTCTCACTCTGCGCAGCCCAAAGCACCTACATATATGTACGTATATACGTACCACAAAGGGACACAACACCACAGTACAGCGTACTACACCTGTGCTCGAAGCTCAGCAAGGAAGGCATAAGAGATGCAACTATATGCAATATGTAACATAAAGTAAACAACACAGCAGTGTGCCGTACTGGGCCTATGCTCCAAGAAAGGAACCAAAGAGACAAGGCATGTCGTACGCAAGATATGGCTCAAGATAGAAACAATCGCTGGCATGCATACAGGCTCATGTGCACGTGTGCCTTTCAGCTGTACCCGGGGCAGGCTGCGGGCATGTTCAGCAGGCGCTCAAGTCTGCAGCAAGGCATCTTTGTGTGAGCAGAGCCAAGTGCAACTCCCCACATCATTGATTGGGGAGCTGGCTGCCCTGTGGCTGAATGTGCCGTGCCTACTCCTCAATCAGGAAATCCAAAGGGCAAGCTTTGACGCATCCCGGAATAGGAATGTTTCAAGTTGGGCAAGCAATCATCTCGACCGTCACGTAGCCTGTGAATGCTGTGTCAGACAACACTGGCACTGTCTGTACGGCGTCTCCAGGGATATCGCGGTTGCTTGCAGGTTGGCGCGACCACATGAAGTGGCTGATCGGAGGCAGCCGGAGTGGGTTTGACAGCGAGCTGTCTGTTCCCATGTACAACATGTACTGCAGGCAAAAGCAATTGCACAAGAACTCAGGGTCTCAGGATTGAGGATGCTGCTGCCTGTTTACAGGCACATAAGCACACGCTAGCACTGCAGGCAGCTATCGTTGGAGGTGGAGATTATAATGATGCTCAGCGCGCAGTGCACATGCACCAGATATCTATATCCCAGTGGGCTTGTGCGCTGCGCGCTGAGCACAACACCACTTCACACCTGCTAAACACCGCCTGGGGTGAGGCTGTAGGAGCGAGTGCCAATGTAACAGCTAATGCACAGGCTGGCAATTGGATGCGTGTTGCTGGCCACCATGGGTCAAAGCAGCAGCAGTGACACCATCATTGAACACGTGATGTGTATGCAGGCACAGCGCAAAGCATTGGGGCTGCTCAAGCTGGATATGATCAAAAGGCTCATGAGCCCTAAATGGGGTTGCACAGCACCCAAGTCACCAGTTACAAGTCCTACGCATCAGGAGCAAGCAAACCTGGCCCATACCAGGCCTGTCCTTGTCCTTCTCTAAGTTACACGCGGAAGAGCATAGGCTCAAGCAGGCTTGCCTGCTTCTGATGCGTAGGACTTGTAACTTGTAACAAGCAAGCAAACCTGCTTGCGCCTATGATGTTCGATGCGTAAATCAGAGAAGGACAAGGGCGGGCCTGGTATGGGCCTGAGAGGCAGTCAGAAGGCCCCATGTGTGCACAGCAGCCACTCACCGTGCCGCCACTGCCCAAGCTGCCTGAGGATTGGGTCCATTCAAGCTTCAAGTCTGCCTTGCTGACTGCTGCGCCCGCGGCTGGGAAGGTGAACACATGGCGAGAAGGTCCGTCCGGGTTCTGCAGATATTTCACGTGCTTCGCTGCATCAGTCCAGATGGCCCAGGGGTGGTAGGTTGCGCCGTTCCCCTTGAACAGCAGTGCAAGGCCGGATTTGAGCTTCTGCTCCCTTTCGCTGAACGTGTTGTAAGACCTCACTCCACTAACAGGCGGGCCGGAGATGCCTGCACTTGCAAAGCAACGGAAGTTAATAATTAAGTGCAAGGCAATTGCAAGCTTGAGGAGGGTATGTAGATGCATCCAGTCACCATTGATCATGGCACAACCAGCCATTGCCATTTTGTTGAAAGCACGTAAGCATTGACTGGCCTTGGTAGGGTCCAACAGGTTGGAGCAGCAAACTGTAATATAAACCAGCAAGTGGCAAGTAGCAGAGGTGCTGACGTAGCAGTGCTGTCACATGTACATCAAACTTGTTTAAACACTTACACGAAGAGACACGCAGGGACATGCATGTCCATATTGTCGTGAGACCCACCTATGATAGCATCTCTGCCCTTTGACTGAGGCCAAGCGTAGACGCTGTTGTAGATGAATCCAATGTCTCCGTTGTTGAATATGTTCATCTGGAACTGACCAAAGAGCCAGTTTCTGTTGAAGACGAAATTGTTTGTCCATTGTATGACTACATACGGGTTGTTTGGATCCTCGGCGTTTGTTGAAGAGTAAGCCAGAATGGAGTCGGATGTTAGATCTGCAAGCATCATTGGAAGCAGGTGAGCATCGTGAATTGTGAGTTGTGTTGAAGCCTTGTTCGCATGTTATGCATGCTGTTCCGCAGCACACGGTGTGCACCCATACAAAGGGAAGCAAATGGAGCGCGTACCCACGTGGTTGGGAATCACCCATCAATCCAGCGCAGCAAATATTCCGTTGTATGTATCTGCTTGCCAAGCATGCAGGATATGCGACTGCATGAGCCTTGTTTGGCTCCCGACTGTTGGCCTGTGGCCCTACTTTGGTTCCTGGTGATCGGTAACTGGTAGTTACGGGAAGACGTCCGTGCCATTGCTGCTCATTATTGCGTCCAGCACAGTCGCACAGTTGTGCGGGCTCACGTGAGCTGGTGCACTTACAACTGCTTCCCCTGGTGCACCCTGACAAGCATGGATGCTACTGTGGCAGGGTGTCAACACTAATGGTGCCAGCAAGATGGCATCACTTTGCTAGAGGCTCGCAGCCCCTCAATGGCATCTGCTGGGCTTCGCGCTCTTCTGTAGTGTGAAGTATGTGACACAATCACTCAGTTGCACTTTTCCCCAGCAAGAGGTGAAGCCTGAAGAGGGAGCCACTCACAAACCGCCGTATGTGCATATGACACACACACATGTGATTCATACCAGCAGAGAATAATACACAAACCAACCGTGCTCACCTGCATAAAAGACTGCCGCAGCTGGAAGTCCAGAGTTGCCGCGGTCTTGCAAGCAGTACGAATTCACGTTGTACCACACCGCGTTGTCTCGGCAGTCGCCGCCTACGTCCGGGAGGGTGCTCAGCCGGCCAAACTTGACGAATCCTTCAGAAGACACTCCCAGTTTGTCGTAGGTAATTCCAAATGAAGGGAAGCCAAACGGCATGTTGTAGCCAGCCCACCCGTTATCAGCTCGGCGCAACAGGATCGTGTCTGCAAGCACGTCTCGCCCTGGTGTGCCGCAGTCAAGGAGCGCCGCGTCTGCAACCTCTGCATGCAGCAAAGCAAACACAAACGCACACATACACATCCCGTTCAATGGGTCAGTCGGACCCAAGCTGTTACCTAGTTGCTAGTCTAGAGCCATTCTAGCTTCCACGCTATTGCCAAGAAGCTTCAAGGAAACAGCAGAGCTGACTCAGCTGGGTATTAATACCCAATATTGTCCATCACGGTGACGCTCTACGTTCAACGTGAGAGTGATATAAACTAAACAATATGGATACGCTTGGTCATTCTATGACATTGTATGAGTGCGTGAGGCCCTCCATCTGACTGCGATCAATCACTGGACATGCTACGCCAAACAAAGGTCGAGGACTAGACCCGTCTCTTTGGATTGGACGGCGCACCTACCTGGGTTGGGTGGGCGAGGGTCCAGGGTGCAGCTGCCTTGTGTGATGCCTCCCCACACGCCATTGGTGCATGTGGCGGACAGGGTCCCAGACAGTGTGAAGCGGCTTTTGCAAGTGGCCACACAGGTCCGGCCATCTGATGCAAGGCGGTGAGAGGAGAGACAAGCAGCAGGGCGGTGGCAGGTGGAAGCACGGAGTGTTGTAAACTTCCCTTGTGACAATCAGGGAACTGCATTGGTTATGCTGCCAGCCAGGCCATAGGTTGCAGCAGCTGACATGTGAGCACTTGCTTAGGAGACACACACGAGGAGGATTACGGTGTAACAACTTACACACAGTTGGGCGGCAAAGTGCGTACGACTCAAATGTGATACCCAGAGAATGCAGCGTAACTGGGACAGTTTCATCAGCCTGCCTGCAGAACCAAGATGGCTCACGTGCTGTTCTTGCTCCACAGCCCCAGACTGCGCCTTTCGGTGTAGCAGGTGGCTGCCCCACACAGTCCTGTGTTGCCGGTGGCGGCGGTGGCGGCACTGCGAGCACAACAGCAGCAGCACGTCATAATGTGAATACGAGGCTGGTTGTCAATGGCAGGTGAAGCAGAGCCTGCAGCTGTTGGCTTGCGGCTGTGCGTGGCTTGCGTGGCACATGTGCTGGCGTGTTGTTGTGCTGAGTGCAGCGCATGCAATGACCATGGTACGCTGGTTTATCTGTTTGAGATGGTGTCTCAAACATGCGTGATGTTTGCCAGCTGTCGGCACAGCTGGCATGCCAGCTGAGCAGCCTCAACATCCACCCTCGCAGTGAAGATCAGAACCAAATCAAACAAAAAATGCGTCATCAACGTGCTCAGCACCAAAGGTCAGAGGCGATAAGAATCTGCAGTTGCTGAATTGGCAGCCTACTGCTATGTAGCGCCATCATATACACATGGCTGCGAGCTGATTCTCACACACCTATGTATAACTTGCAGCACTGCTGCGGCAGTTGCATCACATGGCAGCACGACATGCTGCAGATGCCACATGCACATTCCGCAGCGATGTGGATGCTCACCTAGCTCGCAGCCATGTGTGTATAAACGCTGTAACTGTTTTCAGGCTCGACCATAAGGAAATTTCTGAACTGGCCGTCGCCAGTAGCATCAGTCGATCGAACATAACATAACATCTTATTTTCATATTGTGAATGCTCACCTAGCTCGCAGCTGCCTACGGGCTCACTCCATGCCAGGCCCCTTGCGGGGTGAACGGTACAAGCAGATGTTGGTGGCCCACCGCTGCCTGGCTGGTACTGGTCCGGGCACGTCGCTGTGCAGTTCTGACCGATGGGTGTGTAGAGGCAGGTGTCGTTCCAGGCACCCTGCTTGAGGGCAGGAGGGAGGCCGAGCCCGTAGCAATTGCCTGCACGATGAAAAAGTGACAGCACATATGATGAGCATACTTGGCAGGAGGCTCTACTAGTGTTTTTGTTGCGCGGGTGATTTTGAAACTTGCACTGTGGCCTTCGCCTGGCTCCCAGCCAACACACAGCTGTGACAATTAAACAGAAGGCGTTGTTGCCACAGGACGTGCACACCTAGAGGGAGGTTGTAAATACATTGATAAGTGATGTGCAGCACCTGCCATCTTGCTCATGGAAGGCAATCACCGCCACACATGATCATGTGGTGCCAGCAGATGGCAAAAACGGTCCATGCTAGCACATCTCCCGCTCTATGTCAGTATTTAGTTGATGTACATCATCATCACATGGCCATGGGCTTGCTGTTGTGGACAACAGGGCGGCTCTGTGCCTGCTCGACGCTGTACACTCACGTGCTTCCGGGAACGGCACGCAGATGCCGACCTCAACGAAGCTCTGAGTGCCAAACATGCACTGAGACCTGGAGGAGCACCTGAGCTCGCAGACACCTTCCCAGCCGTCCTTCACTGCCGGCCCGCAGCCGCCATACGGCTCAACCTCTGACTTGCTTGTGCAGGTGGGCTGCGGGGCAGGCGGGAAAGCATACACATGTGTATATAGTTGGCAGCTGCAGGAAAGATGCGTGTGTGCGATGAAGACACATTGCATTTCATGCCAGCCGTCCTTCACTGCCGAAGTGCAGCCGCCAAGCGGCTCAACCTCTGACTTGCCTGTGCAGGTGGGCTGCAGGGCAGGCGGGACAGCATTACATTTCAGTCTATTACAAGCTCCACTCAAACAAGGAGTGGGATCCCCAGTCAGGAGCCAACGAGAGGCTCATAAGGGGAGGAAACATCGAAGAACAACAAAAAGCCAAAAAAAGAAAGCGTACAAATGTTTTTATAGTTAGCAGCTGCTGGAAAGATGCGTGTGCTCGATGAAGACACATTGCATTTCATGCCAACCGTCCTGCACTGCCGAAGTGCAGCCGCCAAGCGGCTCCGCGCGAGAGGTGCTGGTGCAGGTGGGCTGCAGGCATAATAACACAAATTTCCTTGCAAGGGAAGGAGATAAGTCAGCAGCTTTAAACAACAGTAGATCTGAATGAATTAATGAACGAGCTACGCGTGGTGTGTTAATACTCGCCACCCGCGTAAGTCAAGGGAGGATGTGTGTGTGTGTGTGTGTGTGTGTGTGTGTGTGTGTGTGTGTGTGTG